>JAUMHG010000059.1:1348536-1398205 GCA_032359395.1 Enteromius anoplus | reverse complement strand
CCGGACTTCGAGACTGCATCGGACCCTCAAAGAGGCAATGCAAGTATCGTAACTAAACAAAACAGAGGTTTAATATTGGTTATGGCACTGATGGTTTTACCGGTGGTCAACTGACTCTTTTCATAACTTCAATTCTAGCTCTTTCTTAAGGGTTCACCCTTAAGCACCCTTGCACTTTCCCTTTGGTGTAAATGTATTTATACATGTGAGTTAACGTAGAGTTAATAAAACTTTTGCACAAATTACATGAGTTTCTGATTCTGCAAATAACTGTCCCTTTACGGTTGTGACCCTTGCTACATGCTCTAATGCAGTAATACTGCAAGAAGGCATTTTTCAAGAAAATATACCTTCTTAAATACACTTTGTGTTCGCGGAACGAACAGATTAATGATTAATTGCCCCGCAGGACAAAGTATCTTACCTTGTTAGTAAAGACCATCCACTGACCCAAAAATTTAATCCAGTGACATGACCGAAGGAACACTGTGTGTACGTTTTTTACTTGTGCTTCTGTAATGTTCACTTAATTTGGAAAAAAATTAAAAACAAGGACCATCGGTACATGTGCAGACTATAAACCAGAGCTGTAGTCAGCTTTGTCCAGTTTTGTAATAAAATATTCAGAAACCACTTGCACAGTGTTATATATTTAATGTAGAGAACCCTGTTCATCAGTGACGTAATTTCTGCCTATGAATACTATGGTAACAAATGTGGACAAATGCGGAAGTGGTAGTTATTTATTCAGGTATCATGGATCACAACTACACTTTGCAAAATCCCCAAAAAATGTAGACGTACACCGACTGAGGCAAGAAGGTATTGAAACAAACAATGAAATAAAAGTAGAATAAATATCGGCTTAGCGTTTCTGAAATAGAGAAAACCTCGGCCTGGACAGAGACTCCGCTCTCGTGTGTTATCATAACAGTAAAAGGGTAATCTTGAATCAAATTTCATAAAATACTGCTATTAAATGAACATGGAAGTTAATAAAAAAGGGTTATATTAGATTGGCGATGTCACGCACATGCAATCTACCCTAACCGCGCAGAGAATTCTGGGCTGAGAACGGTTTATAATTGTGCTGCACCATACCGTACCAGGCTCATGTGGAAACAAGTGGAACGTTGCCTGACAGTTAGAACAGTTTGACTCGATATTGGAAAAGTGGCTGTACCTCATCTGTGAGCATGACTTGTGAAAATGACATCTCCCAATGTTCCATGCTCCGTCATTGCGTCAGAGCGTCGCCTCTTTTATTGTTTTGAAAATGCAAGCTCTAGTGGCAAAAACTTACATATTGTGCCTTTAACTAGTGATAATGTATGTGATGTGAGAGACAGCATATATCCTATTCTAAGAAAATAATTTTACATTATTTTTCGTAATGATTAAACTAGATCCTGGAGAGCCAATGCCCTTAAAAGTTTATTTCCAACTGGCCTTAACACACCTATCTGGACGTTTCTAGTGTGTCAAGTAAGAGCTAGATTAGCTGGTTTAAGTTTATTAGGGTTGGAACTAAACTCTGAAAGACACTAGACCTCTAGGACAGAGTTTGGAGATATAGGATCAAATTATTATATTTTCTTATTTTTGTATTTACTTTATTTACATTTTATTTACTTTAGGTATAGCAATTTCACACAAGCTGGAGTGCAACTTCACATTTGTTTATTATAGAGTAACAATAGTGTTATTCAATATTATATATAAAATATTATATATATTATACTGCTATATAATAATGTAGAATGTAGAAATGTAGAAAAATGTTATAGTGTAACAATAACATTCTGGGCTGCTAATGGACAATTTAACAAATAACAAGCAACACAGGTGTCTCTAAAACATTTACAGAACATTTAACACAAATGCAGTGTCACACTGTACAACAATAATTATTTCATTATTGTAAAGGGCAAGGTTTAGGACTTGGGTAGGTGTACATGTTAATAAAACACAGATAGAAAATTTAATTAGAAAACCCTAACTTTTAAGAATGCAAGTGTACCGGTAGTCATGTGACAAGAACCAACCAATCAGCTTCATCCTTTCCTGTCACAACACTAAAAGATCAGCCAAGATGGAGAAACAGCTGATCATAGCTGTACAAGAATAGCCCTTTAAAAAATAATAATAATTTAGTAGCAGAGCTACTGCAAGAGATTTTTTAGCAATATATTTTTTTAAATGATAAATCCATTTATCCTTTGCTAAAACTTCTGCATCTTTATGCTGCTGCTCACACTTTCCACCAGTGATGTATGCTCCACTTTGACAAAGGTGAACGCATGTAGAGCTGCCAGAACTGATGGAATTCCTGGCATGGTGCGTAGGTCCTGTCCAGATCTCTCTTTGGTCCAAGCCATTGTCCCCAACTGCTTCAAAACAGCCACCATTGTTCCTGTTCCAAAATATGCTGTGGCCCACAATGACCTCCGCCATGTTACCCTCACTCCCATCATAGCAAAGCGTTTTTAGAGGCTGGTCCTCTACCACCTGAAAACATGCTTGCCCCCAATACTGGACCCATATCAATTTACCTTCATATCCAACAGGTCAGCTGAGGATACCATTGCCCACAAGACCAAAGAGCTGATTGTAGACCACCGGCGACCCAAGAAGGAAAACACATTAATGGGGCTAAAGTGGAGCTTCAAGTTCCTTGGTGTTCATCTCTCTGAGGATCTTTCCTGAACCATTAATACTTCCACACTTAGACACACATAGTGTTGCCATCTCATGCCTCATGGCATGTTGGATTATGTTTACTGACTGGTTTCTGGAAAAATTTCCATTTAGTAATATCAATGACAGAATCATGTGATGAGTGATGCAATGTCTTCTGAGGGTCCGAAGACCACAGGCATCCAACAAAGATCTTCAACCTTGTCCCTTACACACAGAGATTTCTCCAGTTTCACTGAATCTTCTGATGATGTTATGCACTGTAGATGATGATATTTGCAAAGCCTGTGCAATTTGACGGTGAGGAATATTATTTTTTTAAGTATTCCACAATATTTAATAATTTACTAAGTTAATTGACTCAATAATTTAAGTCAATTAACTTAATTAGTTGTTAGATGTTCTTCCAGCTGAATCGTTTCAAAACTACTTGCTTTTACAGCCCTTTGTGTTCTCTTATGAATAAAATATTGGCTAATGCGATTTGAAAGTCTTGTAGTTTTCATTTTATTCAAATGTCCCAACATTTCCAGAATTCAAGTTGTAGAAGACAATTTGGAAATTATAAATACATAACATCAGTTGCTTAAAGATAAATCTGTAAGTCAGTTACACACACCTGACAGCGGAGAGACATAGTGATAGCAGCATGTGAGTGACCTAACGCAGAAAACAAGACGATCAAAACATTGCGCTGGCTTTTCTGTTTACATAAATCCAACAACTAGTTTGAAAGTTTCCTTTAAAATGCCCAGACAAAATTTGATATATAACATTTTCTTAAGTCATTCACCTAAATGTAAACTAAACTAAAAAAAAAAAAACAAGGGCACACTTTATATTAGGTGACCTTAACTACTATTTACTTGCATCAAAAAGTAAGTACAATATACTTATTGTGTTCATATTGCATTGTAAAACACTTCTGCTGCTATTGAGGAGGGATACAGGTAAGGTTAGAGACAGATTTGGGAAGGTATGGGTTCTGTTTCTGGGTATGGGTAGATTTAAGGGTAAGTTAAGGTATAAAAGATGGGTAAACAGTGTCATTATACTGTAAATGCAATAACAGAAATTAATTACATGTAGGTATATTTAAAGTAAAATGTAAAAACATGTATGTACACAACAAGTGCAATGTACCAAATGACTAATTTAAACGTAAGAACATTAAGGCCACCTTTTATAAAGTGGGACATAAAATAGAAATGGAAATGCCATGGTTAAGCAGAGAGACGTAACACAAGATTCTCTATTTAAATATACTGGACCCCACAAATATTGCAGAAAAAAAGAATCCATTTAAAGAGATAAACATCACAGACATTAAAGCAAAAATATAGTACAGCCATCTGAGGTCTCCCCTGCATGTGGGGCAGCAGACCACCTGAGCTTCAGTTCTGACAGAGGACACAGTGTATGTGAATACAAAGAAACCTTGATGTCACTGTAAAAACGTATGTGCGTATGAATCCGAGCGAGATACACTGATAAACATTTTTACATATAAGCAACACCTGTCCAGAAAACATGATAAAGTGTTTTACATGTAGAAATAAAATCTAAGGTCAGTAATATACAAAAAGAAATCTCATATGAGATATTTTAAATAATCATTTGTCCATTTATCCATCAATTGTCAATCCCTGCAGTAGTGATGGCCCTGAATAGCTGTATTTAGAGAGGTAAAATAAATCTGTTTGTAGTCTGCTGTAGACTTAAAATATCCAATGATAGCTGTATCAATGTGAGACAGCTCTCTCACATGCAGAATATTTTACAAGTAAATGTTCATTTCACTTCCCTAGACCTCACTTCATAAAGTCTGACTGTGAAAACACAGTAAACATAAAAAATTACAAACCATATAGTGATTCCTCAAAAGGTTTTCAGGTATCTGTTATTTACTATAAAAAAGTATGACAACAAAGTTTTACAACAATCATTTATTTTGAAAAAGCACAAAAGAAAAAGAACAAAACCCCAAATACACACCAAGTACAACAATCATTCATGTGGATGAGGAGGTTGTCTGCTCAAACAAACCAAAAAAAAAAAAAAAAATCACACCTAAAACCTTAACATCAGCATTATCAGTTAGTATGACGTAAAATAAACCATCAAAGATACAGAATACGCACATGCTAAAAATGTAATTTCTAATCATATTTCCCACAGAAACCAGCAGGTGACGCACTTGTCCCATTTTGAGATGCGCCTGAGCTACGGAGATCCATTCAGGGCACTGGACTTCCCATGAGCCTCTCCTGACGCAGAGAGATCAGCCTGTTCAACCAGAGCTTCTCTGCCTCCTCCTTATTCAAGAAGAGCTGCAGGAGAGGGAGACAGAGACTTTACTTCAATTCATTTAGACTATTAAATTACAATCAACTTCCAAAGAACTTGACTTCTGTGTCCATCACAGAGCATCACTACAGGAACAGCCAAAAGCGCCCAGCGCCAAAAAACTACTGCTGCTTCTCAGACTTTTTGTCAGAGGAATGAAAATATTGTTTTAAATATATTGTTTTTTTGGAACACTTTCAATTAGGAGAAATATTACCCATTAACAAGATGTTTATTAGAACTTATTAAAGCAATGATACCAATGCCTTATTCTGTATGGCTATATTCTACATTTTAGTGAAAAAAAACAACAACAACAACAACAACAACAACAACAAAAAACAGCAATATCTGAAAACAAACTCACGTCAAAATAACAAATAATACTATTCATGATTTTTCAGTAACACTTTAGTTTAAGGACCAGTTCTCACCATTAATTGGCTGCTCATTAGCAGGCTATCCAATATTAGAATACTGACTGTCTACTAGTACTTATAGAGCAGGTTTTAATGCCTTATTCTGCATTACCATATTTTTTATCCATTATCCACTCTATACCTACATTTAACCACTTTGCTATTAATACGCAGCAAATTAAGAGTTTATAGAGGCAACAGTCATAGTTAATGCTGAGAACTGGTCCCCAAACTAAAGGGGGACTTATTTTTCAGTTCACTTTTTTTTTCAAAAAGGATAAGGGATCTAAAATACTCTTTAATACGTTAAAATGTGCCAATAAACATTAGCTAGTTCTAATAACAATATACTTGCTAATAAGCATATACTTAATGGTGAATATTTTAGTTTTAGTCACACGCACACACACACACTCAACTCTGTATAGCTATCTTTTTGAGGACATACATTGACTCAATGTAATCTCGAGCTCCTGACCCTAACCAATCAGAATTAAGTGCTTTGTCTAAACCTACCCTTCACCCAATTATAACCTGACCCCTAAAACCAAGTCTTGACCCTCAAACAGGTCTTTAAAGGGCTCTTAGAAAGTGAGGACCGGCCAAAATGTCCTCACTTTACAAAATTGTACTCGCTCTGATGATCTAAAACTCAAACCGGCCCTCACAAAGATAGCTGTACAAGTGCGCACACACACACACACGTTGTGTTTCCATGTTTTCTTGGGTCTCTCTCTTCATAGGTGTAATGGTGTTTCTACTGTACAGACTGTATGTGGTATTGTCCTACACTTGACCCTACCCCCAAACCTACCCCTTACAGGAAACTACAGGCAGTGTTACATTCTCAAAAACCTTCATTCTGTGTGATTTATAAGGTTGTTTGCTCATGGAGACCTAATAAATGTCCCCACAAGGTCAAAGTTTACTGGTATTCCTAACTTTGTAGGGACAGAGGTCCCCATAAGGTGATAAACACCAGGTGCACACACACACACACACACACACACACACACACAGCAGTGTTCACAGGGAAGGATGTAAGACTGATGTGTTCATTAGGCAGAACAACAGAAAATATAAATTTGTCAGTGCTGTTATGATTAGTTTGGATGATACACATTTGCTCTCAATGCACTTGATCAAATGATTTCTCTTTCTTTGCTAAATGATGAAATCTGCATCAGTTCAGTTCAATTTATTTTGGTATGATTCTTAGCTATTTAGCTGAAGACAAATGTAATGACTGAAGTATATGGAGGATGTTGTTTCTTTTTTTAAGAACTGAAGGAACCGTACATTGGATTAGAAATGCAAAATACATTGGATATTATTACAGCAAACGCTGCGATGCCTTTCTGTGCAGTGCAAGTGAACGTTACAGAGTCCTCCTACAGAGCTGTTATTGAGCTCAGATGATCTGCGCCCACAGCGGGAAATCTGTGACTGTCTGCATGTGCGCCGTTTCACATTCCCTCCCCGTTTACTCCACTCAGGGATGCCCGGGCTTGGCCGAGGTCTACTAACGGCCCGATGTTATAGATCTGAAACGCAAGTAACCCTTTTGAAACAAATCTTTCCTATTGGTTTCTAATGGATTCCAAGCCTGCGCTCTAATTGTCTGGGTTGGCTTAATATAGGACAATCACAGCCGCGATTAGATTTGGAGCAAGTGTAAATGGTATTGCATCATAAACACATCAGACAGGGTAATACGCGCGGTTGATTCGGATGTCAGCATAAAGGGAGAATTTGAGTGATTCCCACATTAGTTGTGCTTATGAGTTCCTTAAGTTTGGAAGTTCCGGATTCTTCTCCAACACTCATCACTCATTTCCTTCATCCAAAAAACACGAGAGGCACCAAATCAAATCTAGGCTTTGGAAAGACTGATCGCTTCCATCCCGCCGCGTGCACGCATTATAAGCGTGTCATTTACATCGGGTTAGGGTCCGCCCGTAGCGTTCGCCCGGGCTCTGTTTGCCTGGGAAACACGTGCACATGTCGCGCTAATAGACTGAGGGTGCATGTCGCCTGTTTTTTCCTCTCGTAGGCGATTCCACGACACGACGACGAGCCTCCTCCGACTCCTAACGCAACTAGCGAAGCGCAGTTAACGAGTTTGAAATTACAGTAGATACAGTAAGTGGTGGTGGCTAAATGATTGAATCATTACTGGTGATCAGGGCTCTCTCGCCTTGGGCATATTGCTGCAATAGATCAGCCTGTCGAGCTCATTTGCATCAGTCACACATAACCCAGTTTGCCGAGCGAGAGAGATGGAGCGCGCTTTCGTAGGAAATTCTGTCTGCCAATATTACTGAGGGTGCATAAGAAGGGCCCTGAGTGGGTTGTCAAGAAGTGCGGCTTCAGAAATAGGCAATTTCTACATGGGTGGGGGCAGGGTGGGTAAGTCTTGGGAGAGGAGTATTATCGATCGGAGGCCTTTTGGGAGGCTTCGTTGTAACTTCGGGATGCTGGGCCTGCGACACCAGAGTCTTATTTGACGCATACCGTTTGTTATGGTTCACGAGGCAGAGAGATTACATTGTGTTTTGTTTCATTGAGGACTTTCCAAATTGGTATGATTTATAAACTCTTTTCCTCATGCGGATTGAACTTTGGCCAAAAGTATCAAAAAATGACTATACTTTCTAGAATACTTTGTTACCTAGATAGGAACATTCAATGGACTTCTGTTCTTTTAATATACAGCTAGTTAGAAATGAAGAAACATTCTGCAATTTTACCATTAAAAATGACTTAGTAACACTTTAATATAGGGAACAATTCTCCCTGTTAACATATTGGCTGTTTATTAGCACTTATAAAGCAAATATTCAGCATGACCATATTCTGCATCTCTAATTCTGCACCTTACCTTAACTATTAATAAACAAATATTTAATTTAAACAACTAGTTAATGGTTTGTCAATGGTAAGATTGGACCTTAAAATAAAGTTTGACCAATCCTTCACACTTCACACAATACATTAAAAATAGCTGGTTGTTATGTTTAAGTATGGGCTACCATGGAGCTTTATAAGTGCTAATAAACAGCCAAAATGCTAGTAATATGCATGAATTGTTCCCGATACTAAATTGTTACCTCTTTACACATGTCACTGAAATGAGGTTTTAGAAAGTTTTGTCAGAAATAGCTCAAGTTTGGGTTCAATTAAGTCTCCAAAATCTGGTTGAAGTAGGTACATATAGACAAAAACTCTTACGTTAGGGTGAGCCAGGGCATCGCTGTCATTGTACATGATGGAGGTGGGCAAAAGGGCAACTTCCTCTTTTATAGTCTCTGCCTCCTTGATCTCTGAAACGCCAGTCACCTGCAAATAAAAAGTTAAGTTATTTGCAAAATCCTCAAGGAATCACACAGAACCATTCCACAAAATTACCTAATTCATAATATTTACATCCACGTTCCACTTTGCCTGACACGTTTTCGAGTTGAGAAGAGAACTTTTCGGTATTCTTTATTCTTATTCTTCTTTGGTGCTATAAATAATAGGTCATTTAGCCGCTTGAAGCAGGGCTCTTCAGCTCCAGTGTCCTGCAGACTGTGTTAAACCCCTGAACTCTGTGATTAGCTTGTTTAGCCTTGGTTAGAGATCTCATCAGTTGCTTACCTCGTGTTATTCAAAACCCGTACGACTTTCTATTCTTCTGTGGAACATAAAAGAGGATATTTACCGTTTGCTTACCACCATTCCTCAAAATATCTTCTGTTGTGTTCCGCAGAAGAAAGAAACACATACAGGTTTGTAACCACATGAATCACGCCTTTGATTTAAACAGACTTTTTGCTGCTGTTTTTGACACATTATTTGCGAAGATCTGTGTGACTTTTGTAAGTTGCAGACATTGAGTGACCTTTGCACCTTGCTTCAGATTGTAATAAGGCTTGTTTTGGACCAGAAGGAAGTGGTTTCAGTAAACTACGTATTTTAGAGATGAAGTAAATTTGATCAACCTATTTAGCTGACATTAGAGCAAGCAGCTGAAAGGTTGATAAAGACTCACTCCTGTACCACAGTAAAGTTGAGAAAACACTTATCTGCAGACAATTCTAACTACTAACAACTGATGGAAGTACAATCCTAACAGTTCTCACTCTTGCTGTACCTTGTCCTTTATAACATCTTGCAGACTCTGGTCTTTCACCTCAAAGCCACGCTCGGTTAAGTGTGAGTTGGCATTGCGCTTTTATCTGAGCTCAGATCACCTAATTACATTCTGGAAAATAAAGCTGCTTGAAAGGCTCTTGACAGCGATGCCACAGAAAAAAAACAATTTTCGGTTCCACAAAGAACCAAGCAGCTGAAAGGTTCTTTAAAGAATCATCTCTTTCTTACTTTTTTATCATTTGAAGAACCTTCTTTCACCACACTTTCACCTTTTGTGAAACAGAAATGTTCTTCAGATGTTAAAGGTTCTTTATAGAACCATTTAGACCAAAAAGATTCTTCTATGGGATCGTGAAGCGATTTAAGTGTGTGCATGGAATGGAAATGACCGAAAAAATCAAATGTGCATGAATTTCCTGTTTTTGCCCTCTGTGTATGCTTTCTTTACTCCATCTAAAGAGCTGTTTGAGCATCGCTCAGAAATAAAGATAGTGATGTTAAGTGCTGGTCTAGCATCAGTTCCCAGAGCATCGCTGAACGGAGCTGAGATCAGCCGCCCGGTCCTTCTGGTGCAATCTATCATACGGACTCATTTCAACTGTCACCTTTTGTCTCAGACCACAGAGATCTGTGAGCATTTGTTAGTAATCTAATTTGAGCGGTGAATGTGAATGCTCTTCAGTAATGCTCTCTGGAGAGAGTGAGGGCCCACCGATGGCCGGACGCTTTTCAGGAGCCCGAGCTCAAGTGCCACGGACCAAACCAGATATAATGGCAATCATTTCATTTGCAGACAAACGGAAAGTAACTCAGCGAAAAGAAATCAAATAAAAGAATATATATATATATATATATATATGAGAGAAGGAAGGCAAAGAGAATAGAGAGGGAGAGAGGCGGAGATGTACCTTGGTGCCATCCCGAGATGATTTGAAAGCCTGAGGAACAAAGGAGTTGCTCTCAATGGCCTCGATATCCTTTATCCTCCTCACCTGCTCGGCGAGAGACATCTCCTCTGGAGGAACAAAAAACAGAGCGGTGAGTGGACAGGCGAGAGGTCAGCAGGGCAGGTCAGACGGTCACAAACCACAGAAACAGAGAAACATCATGCTGATTGATTCATCTCGTAGTGAGTTACAGCGTCAATCTACTGGATACTGTTGAGTCTGACGTGCATGAGGCACATTAAAGCAGCTGTGCTCCTGGGACGCCGGTTGTGTCCCGATCCCATTACACTTCTCTTCAGCATGTCTCCAGCGAAACAACAGCACACCGTCTGAACAAGCAAGAATACACAGTGCATAGTAGCAGTAAAAGAGAGAATAGAAATGCTTGTCGAGAAAAATGACTGGTCTCTGATGTGTTAAGTGCCCTTTGAATACTGCAGTTTGAAGACGGATGGAAAGGATCGCACTTCACATGAAAAAAATGTGAGTTAGAAAGCAAGTCAGAACAGATAAACAGTCTGTACTAAGTCTAGCGTAGCTTTAGGATTTAATAGTCAGAAATGTTGGTATGATATGGATATGTGGATCTGCACGAAACCCAAGTTGTGACCCTTATTACTTCCCTATTAGGATGCATTTCAGAGTAAATCAGTTTTGTTAATGAGGAAAAAGAAGGCAGGGTGAAAATAGAAAAAAGTAAGAAAACAAGAATTGTCGGTTGACTTTATTTTAAGGTACAATTCTCTTCAGTTCAGGTATTGTGCAGGATTAGAGCAGAATATGTGCTAGGCATGCTAACAACCAACTAGTTCATAGTGAGAACTGGTTCTGAATTGTCCTTTTTGATTTCTCGGTGACTTCATCCGTAGCACTGAAGTAAGGTGTTTCCTCATGTTCCTAACAGAGAAAACATTACCCACCAAACACAGCTTTATTCTCCCTATTCAACTTGCTAAGTGTGCTAACCATTACTTTTTTTGTAGTTAAGAATTAATCCTGCTTACTGAAAGCGAAAGCTGTTGAGGTTCAACAGCTAATTTATTTTGATGCAGTTGTGTTGTGATGTTTATGATTTTTATTAAGGCGTATGAATCAATGGTGGTAAAAATGAAGTTGTTGGCATCGCTTAATACAACCCCCCAAAAATATTGAAGTTAGTTAGTAAAATGAACCTACTTCAACAACATGTAAAATAGCAATTGACACGTAAAACAACAACAACAACAAATATGTGCTATCTAGTCTGTAGGTCTTTAATTATTCTTCTTTTCTAGAAGTTCTTCAAGAGTCTGAAATGGACGCTGGTCAATCAGAAGACATCAGAAAGCACAGACATGCTTTACAAGGCATGGTACTGGCTTGAAGATGTTTTTGAAGCTTTTATGGTTATACCAGATAAAACGAAGCAAACAACTCACAGTCACAGGCTCTTATTCTGATATTTGCTGTGTATTGTATTCAAATCAGTTTCTCCTAGTAATCATATCAGGGGATGTATATGTCCATGATTAATATTCCCTGCATAATTACATACTTGCAGAAATATTATATTTTGGGTTAGACCGATACACAGACACTTTATTTCAAGCTATAGGCTGCCCGTGGTTGATGCCCTCTGGTGGTTGAGCATATTAATATGGACACCAACCTTTTATAGCTTCAGCGATCACTGATTAATGTAGTAGGTAACACTTTCAATTCATGAAAAACATACTGTTCTTCACAGTAAATGGATCTTCTGTTTCCTTCATATGCACATAATCTCACTCTACACATTTATTTGGGAAATAAAGAACTAATGTGATATTGCTCGGTACTATTTTCATAAATAAACAGGGTAACCTTTAATATTGTGTCTAATATTTGTTGCTGCACATTAACTTCTTGTTTCTTGAACTATAAGCTGTGATTACCTACAGCCCCAGCTGTGCTGTTATTCACAACATCAGCGCTCTTGTTTGTGTGACAGCGCTAAATGAAGACGTCCTAAAACATAAAACACAATGTATTACTGATACTCATATTCACCAACAATTTAATCTCTCTCCACACATATGCATGAAAATGCTCAGAAACAAACACTATTAGGTATGAAGCAACACACACACACACACACACACACACACGCTAATGAGAGGAATTAATTTAATCCATTAACTGCCAGGGAGCAACTGTCACAACACATCTCCTCGCTCTGCTCGTTTAATGAATAAATGAATATTTGCTCTGGTTTTCTCTCTGTTAGCAGAAACTCTCCCTCTCTCTCTCTCACACACACACACACACACACGCAGATTTTGACTGTTTATACGGCTTATGAACATCACTTAAACATTGTAGCACTGTCATTCTTTCCTAGTAAATGCCTACAGAGACTCAATCTGAAGAATATCTAGTTCATACATATAAACATTGATTTGTGACTGTAACACACACACCATAAAAGACTGTTGATGTGATGCTCTGAGAAACAAACCTGCAGTAAAATGAGCTCAAACAATGTCAGGCATGTGTCCATACACACTGATAACAGCTTGCCTTCTCAAAAATACACATACTTGAGGCAAAACGGAGGCGCAATATCCTCTAGGAGTCTACAGACCGTCCTTAAGATGACAGCAGTCCACTGGCTTTCAATCACACACTTATTACTCCTCCTGTGTGTGTGTGTGTGTGTGTGTGTGTACATCTTAATGACTGATACACAGACACAAACACACAAGCCCACCCAGATATATCAGTGACAACCTATCCTTGGCCCGGAATTCCATTAATGCCTCATACTTTTTGACAAACACATTATTGGTAGATAAAATGACTTCCATATGCTGTTTGTCAGATGTCAGCGAGGAAAGATATGTATTTCATAGGAAAATCTAAAATAATGGACTTTGAGAGAGGGGCCCGTGCCGAGTAAATAGCAGAAAATCGATAGCGCTGTCGGAGAGACATCTCTTCCATACACGATCAGCACAAGGCCAGGTCAAAGTTGACATTTAATATTGACACATTATCCACAAAATTAATTTAGAGTCCATTGTTGCCGCATTACACAAGCCTTATAGCAGTCTTAACCACAGACGGACAGAGAGAGAGAGAGAGAGAGAGATGATGATGACATGGATATCCTAAAGGACTAAACACACTCCTTTTTTGTTAAACATGAATGAATGTAGATTTAGATGTGAATAAACTGATTAATATGTGTAAAAACACACAGCAGATCAAATGGCCTTAACACTCTCTCTTAATAGCAGTTTTTCTTCACTTGCAAGAGGTTGAAGTCAAACTAAAAGATCCTCTTCAGCAGGCAGGACGAGAGGGAACCACAAGAGGGCGATGTTCAACAACTCAAGGTCCAGCGCTGAAAGTGAATGCAAAACCCACTGTGCCTGATTAATTCCCATAATTGAATGCCTTACTTCCATGAGCAAAATTACAACGGCTCTCATCACTGATGGAATAATTAAAGCAGTAACTGCCCATCATCAGGTGGTCGGTCTCAAACGGCCGCGGATTCAAAGGTGCTTTTGAATGTCATGAGCAAGCAAAACAAGACCTAATGATGGCACTGCACTGATTGAGAATGAAACGTCCGTTGAGAGGAGTGTGTGTGTGTGTGAGAGAGAGAGAAAACTACACTACAATACATGGAAAAACCTTTCACACGCGCTGGCACACCTGTGTTTATGTGTTTGTTAAGAATTCATCCAACTCTGTGCTTCTCAACCTCTTTGACTTTTCGAGTTCTGCACGTGGATTTTTTATTGAAGTATTTTTTAAACCTAGCTTCCACCTGATTAAACATTTTAAAGCTTGCCATAACTGCAATGTCCTGTATAAATGCATTATGAGGATGCAAGTATTTTATTAATTTACATGACTTTTCCAGGTCTAGAAATCATATTTAAGAGGACAGTATTTCTAAAAATAAATAAATACATAAAAAAATTTAATTAAAAAAAAAAAGTAAGTAAATTGATTAATTTAAAATAATTAAAAAACAAACAAACCACAATAGACTTCTTGTTTTTGGTTGTTGTAGCTTATTTTAATTATTATTGTAAATCAACTTGAGGCTCTATCCACATATCAACATATACTAACTGTTAAACACACAAGGACATTCCCTCTATGGTAAACCATTGGGAATCCGGCCTCCATCTCAGCATCAGCCTAAGATATGTAATTCAATACTCAATTTAGCCCCGTCTCTGTGGATAGATTTATTTATTTATTTTTGGCCCGGCTAATTGATAGAAATTAAGCCATTAATCAAGCCACTAGCCATCATTCAGGCCAAAGAAGATGAATACAAACTTTCATAATAACCACCTTCCCCATTTTAGACCTCATTAGCATTAATTTTTAATGCAATTATGCTATTCTTTTACGCTGAGCTCATAAATTACGACTCTTTTGTTGCCGACTGGCCTTGTAAAAGCCAGGCTAATGCTTTGTAGTCTGATCTTTAAGGCAATTACTGGCTTCTTCAGTCTTTTATCTCCCTGCATTTCCAATAACCTTCCATCTAATGATTTATCTGGGCAAACCCCTGACACGCATCCGACTCGCCCCTCTTCCATTAACACTGTCTTTATTTATCTAGGAAGATCTGGTGTCTAAATAAAGATCCTCTCCCGACGAACGCCGCTCCACTTTGTGCGGAGAAAATGCGGAGTCTTTGTGATTTCCATCGCAAACAGATGAAAGGTCACTGCTTTAACTTAATTAAACTAGTGACAGCAAAACCTGACATTAATTCTTTTTAAATGCAGCGTGTCAGTCAGATGCACTCTAGACATTTAAGAGTCACCTCGTTCAAGCTACAAAACAACCACCTAAAAGGCCAGAGCTGGGGAGATACTTACAAACTGTAGTACGTTACCGACTCCAAATTACACAACGAATATTACAGCGATTAACGTAATCTATCACATTACATATTTTAGGAAACATAATCAGACTCCTTTTTCATTACTTTTAATGTAAACCATTTATCAAATTGATTTAAATAGGATAATATTGTACCATTTTGATATTAAAACACAAAGAAAATATGGCAACACTTTATTTTTCGGCTACACCTATTAGTTGCTTAGGTAACACTTTATTTTAAGGTGTCATAATAGAGAGTAATTAGCTACTAAGTAGTAGCCATTGTACTTACAAGAAATAAAATGTACTTATTACATAACTGATTTATGGAACAGCCTGTAATTAGACCGAGTCTGTTACACAGCTACTTACATTTAAGTACAATCTTGATACAATGTATTTTAAGTAGCTTATGCCAGTATACTTAATTTATAATTACGTTGTATAAAGTCTGCAGCACATATGTGACAAACTTTTGGTTACGTATGTAGCTGTGTAACAGAAGCAGCCTGTTACATCGACATAATTACAAACTGTAAGTACAAACTGTTCCATAACGTAGTTAAATAAGTACATTTTGTTTATGTAAGTACAACGGCTAATACTAAGTACTTACTAGGTAATTACCCTGTATTATGGACACCTTAAAATAAAGTGTTACCATTGCTTATTAGAATACACACTACTAGAATATTAGCCATTTATAAGTGCTAATTTAACACATATTAACGTCTATTTAAAAACAAAATATTTGATTTACCTGGATGTCACGAAGGCTGTCATTTTAGAAATTATTGTGTGAGTATATGTAATCAAGTGATCAATAAAAAAATAAACTGTATTTTGAGTATTTTAGATAGCATTTCTGTAATCTAATTATGTAATCCAGATGATATGTAATCAGTAGGTAAGGCTAGTGAAGGCTTCTTTAAACACTCTTTAAACGCAGAGATGAACAGCACGTTGGGCCGCTACTGACTGCACTGACATGCAAAGCTGATGCGAACGCTGAAAATGCATCAAGTGCGTAATGAGCAGCTATTAGGAGCATTGATTTGCTGATTTCAATTGATAGTTACCCGACCAAAGTGGCATGTCAATATTTGCTAACTAACTAATACCCTCTCGGCTCTCTGCCTTGACAAATGAGATCTCAATGAACAAAGAGAGTTTGCAGTCGTGGCCAGCGTCTAGTAACATGCACCGGATCCATGTTTGGAGCAGATCGCACTTCACAAACTGACCAAATAAAAAGCTTCTCCGGCAATCTGATATGTCCAAACTTGATATGGGTCATCTACAAGTTGCTCCATCCTGAGTTGATGTTAGCTCATGCCAGATGCCACTAATGTCCCTTAGGGTCCAAAACAGTGTGTTTCCAGAGAAGTATGCTCTAGAATCCAGCTTTAGGATAGAGGATTTCCTCAGGAACAGTCAGTCTGATAGATGAATGCCCGATCAGCTCATAAAGGAAGCCCCAAACCTGCTCCCACAGTGACGCTTCAAACTAAACACAACAGACTGCAATGAAACAAACATGGAAAAGAAATTTTTTCTGCACGTTGTTGTAGCACAGGTCATATTTTTCCTGCTGAACGGCACCAATTTGTAGTACATGGGTGAAGTCATCAAGCATATGCAGCATTATTGGTTTGTGGAGGTTTTATCAATATCATTGATGGCCGAAGCTTCCAGCAGGAATTACAGCAGCTGTCAACGATATATTTGATGTTGAAAGCCTAATACATAGAGTACATTAAATCGACATTATCTAGAAGACCACTTAGCAATTCCTTGTAAACCAGAGTCCTAGATTTCAGGAAAACACAAAAGAAATCAAGGAATTCAGAGCAATAAAAATGATTTGTCAAAGAATTTGACTAGTTTTGGACGCATAAATCAAAAATAGAATTTGCAAATTTTGAATCTGAGAAAACAAATGGATTTGGATTTATTTCACATGTTAAAACTTTTAATAATTTGTTGATAAACAGTATGATCAAGCTTTTCGGTTCAGCTTTACAAAACAAAATATTTATTTAACAATTTAAACTAGACTCAATGTTATCTCATTTGGTGCCAAATAAACATTTTCTTACATTTGCACAGATACGCACAATAATCATGTCCTGACTGCATCTTAAATTTTACTTATTCACACATAAAATACACAAAAGTACAAATGTGCTCAAATCTTTATGTATGAAGATTGAAATCATGGCATTAATTATTTGACTATATTGTATTTCAGTCACATTTATTATAAAACAGTTCACTCATTTACTTCATTTGCAATGACAACATTTTGAGCTTAAAACTTTAAATGAATACATTTTTTAAAAATCATTTAATCATACTTATGTAGTAATATTTCTTATTTATGCCGTGGAACACACAAGTTGTTTAGTTATGCTGTGACTGACAATAACGCCATAACATACACCAAATAAAGCAACAACAGAATCAATCAATTTTCAGCGATCTTCAAATTTCATGAGCCATTACTTTAGACATTAAATTGCCGTCATTTTAAAAGACAATATTTCTGCATTCAGCTTACAGTGTTGTAACTGTATTGATATTATTTTCAAACAGCAACTTAACACACTAACTAAACTAATAAACTACCCTTTAAAACTTTGTTCTGTACCTCACATTAACTACTGTATACCGCCAGAGAGGATCTAGACTTCAGCAAATCACCATTTGGACTACTTTTGGTACGGCTTTTGACATTTTGACATTGCACTTGTCTGTCTGTCATGTTTTTCTATATTATTTTAAGAAGGTTAGGTTCTTTTTAATGCTATATTGTTGTTATATAGCCCTTTTTCCTGCAGATATGTGTCTGTTATTTTTACCTATTCTTTCTATATTCTCTGAAGTCCATTATATATATAACAGACTCAAAGCAGCTATACAGTACTCAATATTTTTTTTTTTTTATTGTTTATGCTTAGGTTTGGGAATATAGGGTTGAGGGATCTAAAAATGTATTCGTAAAATGGTGAAAGTGCATGCAAATATATATATTTTTTTTATTATCTACAGATTTGTAGATATTGTAAGTTAAGTAATGAGTGGCCAATTATGGTGTCCCATACTAATTTGTTTTTTAGTTTTTTTTTTTATAGTTATGTCAAGCTCTAAAATGTTTTCAAGGGTAGAAAGTTCTTCTCCAGTAAATCACAAACAACTGGAAAAGTCCCGGTGCCTGTGAATAATGTTGCTAACACTGAGGCCCTTAAAGGTTGAGAACCACCGGTTTACATGCACTTTGCAAGTTTGATTTGATGCAGACAAATGCAATAATTTATCAAGTGGAAATGTCATGTAAACACTAGTTTAAGTAAGACTAACAGACATCAAACGCACTTGTCAATCAGACTGCAGTTGCTTTTGGTGCTGTGTGCATGCTCCAAAAGATCAAGATGAACTCAACTCAAGCAATGCAGCATATCAGTCCATATCATATCACGCACTTCTAGCTTGACTACGCAAAAACTTGTAAACCTGCAAAGGAAAACAATCACAGATGGATGTTGGCTGGTGGCACATTAACCTTAGTTACCGCTCAAACAGACGGATCCATGATTTATAGCAAAATCATTCATTGGTGTAAATAATTTACAGTTCTTGTCATTGCAAATACAAATGCTCAATGGGGAAACATCATCTGCGAGATTCCCGTCATGATGTCAGAACTGGGCCGTAACACAAACGAGAGCCGTAATGACAAAGCAAAGCTCTGTTTACTGTGTGTGTTAGAGAAACATCAACAGCAGCATGAAGGAGAATAAAGGAACGTGGAGAGTGCAGCATTCTCAGGTTTTGCTGGTCAGCGGCTCTGTCAAACATCTCTATAATTAAGGAAACACCCAACCAACTAATTACGTAATTGGAGTTAGCCTTTAAAACACAAATGATGTAATCAGATTTAAACGCAGACTAAGAGCCTCTCCATTCATGAGAGCGAAGCCCCGTGCTACAACTCTAACCCTCATTTATTCTCGGACAAACACATCAGATTCACAGATATGTGTGATCAGCATTATTTCTCAGCGCTGTAGTGGAACTCAGACGTTGGTTTTCACGTAATTGACTGCAGAGAAGGTCACTGCCACAATGCGGCCGGACTCATTTGGCTAATTAAGAACAGTGCCCCGGTGACCTCTGTCTGGGGCAAATAACCTCAGAGTATTTAAAACCCTGCACTCCACTTTATTAAGAGCAAATAAGAAAGTCTGACTTCACTGTTTGTGAGATTTGAACAAAGCACAGCGACTGTTGATGCTCCTGTTATTACTAGTGCATCTATGATTATACTGTATGGAAAACTAATTCATCACACAGGTTTTTGTATTTTAGTGATATTACTTTCACATAACAATTTTTAATAATGAGAACAAACATATACCTTAAGTTTTTGTTTATGGCATATTTTTGAATGTATGAATCAAGGTCAGCATGACATATAAATGTGTTATTTATTATAATATTAGAATTATACATTTTTTATATTTTTTTTATTGATGTGTTTATTTATTTGTTTTTTTTATTTATTGTTTGTTTGTAACTTTTTTATAATTGAAAGTCTACTAAATTTATTTTCCTTTCAGAACATTATTACTATAATTGGATTATAATTTAAGTGTACTCACAACAATACATGAACCTATTATGATAAAGCCACATTTATCTGGACTGTACATTGACATTTATTACTGCATTTATTTTCACAACAAATGCAAAATTTGAGGAGATGATATTCTCTTGATACAATGACAGCATCAGAAGATGCCATATTTCTGTCTGGACTTGAGTGTGCAAATGCGAGAGGACTTTAGACTAAATCAAAACATATATTTTTAACCATGCAATATTTTACAGGTGTTCGTCTGCAATAGATACAGCAACGGCACATACTGTGTATGATAATAAAAAGAGCATATCATAGACTTTCTGAGTGTACCTCTCTGGTCATATTGATTAATGAAACTCTGACAATTGGTGGCCCGATTGACCACAGAGTGACCCGTCAGGCACCCAATCAGTGAGGCTCTGTTCCCGGTGTATGTCAGAGACCACCAGTCCCGACTTGATGAGGTGCAAATGACCCAACCACACACATGCAACGCTCAACACTCCACCCAGAGGATTTCCTCCCTTTCCCACAACATAAACACATACACACTTTCTCACATTACACACGCCAACACACCTTCTCACATATCAGCATATGACAATCTAACAGTCTCTTCATGAGCACCGCTTAATAAAGTCACTCTGAGAGGCCACACTGTGTGTGAGAGTGTGAGTGTGTGTGGGTTTGGTTGGGCCACCCTCATGGTCAATCCCCTAAAACACCAGCCTCCCAAGAGAATGTGTTCAACACAACACACACAAACAGCTGTTAACAGAGCTACCAAACCTCTTTCAGCACATTTCAAACTGTCTAACTGCATATTCAAAAGAGCAGATGAATCCCATACTCAGACCAGCTTCGTTAAAATAAAAATAAGTGTGAACAGTCCAAAAAGCAAAACAAAAACACTTGGTTATTATTTGTGCATAGGTTAGATGCAGCCTGTGGATAGTAACAAAGTACGAGTATTTCTTACCATGGAAGATCTTTTACTTTACTTCATTCCAGAGCATAATATTGTAATTGTTCATAAAGAACATTATTTTGAACTGAAAAGATCGTGAATGAGCTGATTCTTTCCAATGAACCGAATGATTCATTCGTGAATCAAACAGATTTGCCCACAGCGGTTCTTGAGTCAACGCCTCACTGATTTATTGATCCAGTCAATATTAGCCAGAGCCAGGATACTGCCAGAGCTCGATGTGAGCAGGACTGAAGGTTCTACAAGTTACTAATGCCAAATTTTGGTGTTATTTATTGTGAATGACAATCATACTTAGATCATGACTGGTAGTTATTTGTGAAGTAAAGAGCCCAAAGAAACACATGAATGTGGACAGCTCTGTGTTTGTGTGTCCGTCTGTACGGGGTCAATGGTTTTAAGTAAAATAAAGCAAATTAATAGCTGTGTATCTTTCCTGCAGCTATTGACTAAATCATTTAAAAATTAGGGTCGGGACTCGATTAAAAAGATTAATCTAATTAATTAGAGGCTTTGTAATTAATTAATCGAAATTAATCACATTTTAATCGCATTTAAATATTTGACCTGAGAGAAGTACGTTTTTTCATATGGATTTTTAGTATACCATTGAATAATAAAGCTTAAGCAAAAAAAAATATTGTTTATTTTTGTTCAACCATGTCCAACAGACCAGTGCAATATTGCCATTAAGTGTAGCGATAGGTTATTTAGAAATATAGTAGCCTATATTTCAGACATTCAGGAACCCTATAGGTAGGTAGACCTTCTGTAAAAAATTTTTTTTAAACACAATACTTCAACAGGGCTCTCAAGTTTTAGCAAAGTTTGGAGTGAGATTTGATCTTCTATAGGGGAGGAGCCACAAAATACTTGCACAGCAGCCCCAAAGTTATTGCTAGCAGTTTAATTTTCCTTATTGTTCATAAATGATCAGCACAAATATGAATTATAACAATTGGTAAATCTGATAAAAGAGACAAATTCATCCAAATAAAATAAATAGCTTTATATATTTAAAAAAATAAAATAAAATAAACAGATACATTTGATGCCAAAAGAGCCAACCGAACAACTTAATGTACATGCATACTGTCACAGTCTCAGCCTGTTTGTCTGTCTCTGTCTCCCCATTTCATGTACCGGACTTCATTCCCCAGAATGCACCTCTCCTCCACAGCTGTTAATTAAACTTAATTAACTAATTTAGTACAAATTTGGCAATATTTCCCAGCAGCTGCTCACACTATCTTCGATCACAGGCAACTGATTTTGTCCAGGAATCATAAAATAAGGTAATACACATAAATAAATAATGAATGGATTACCGACCGCATTCGTCATTATTGCTCTTTCAAATTCCACTCCGTGTGTGCGTGCGCGCATCCTTGTTGAAATACAAGGTGGGGCGTGAGAGCGTGTGAAAAACGCTAGTAGGTGCTCAAGTATAATCTGCCCGCCGAAACTTATAAGTAACTTATAAGAAAAAATAATTGCGATTTAAATGCGTTAAAAAAATGTAATGCGTTATTTTTGTGTAATTAATTAATCTAAATTAACATGTTAAAGTCCCGGCCCTATTAAAAATATATTATGTTTGCACAGCATTCCCCTTAAAATATATGCAAATATATAAACATATAAAATTAAAATTGCCATGTATTTACACAATGTTAGGGAAAAAACAACCGTGTACCCCTGAGGGGAAATCCTCTTTGTCAAAATGTCACGTCGCACCGTACGTGCCTTAGACATGTGGAGGGAAGCTGCGTTTCTGAAACCGGGCCCAGTGTTGGGAGCGCCGATTCGCCGCCTAGTGCTAGCTTTGACGTAATTAAAACTAGTCCAAATGAGGTTCAGTAGTGTGTGTGGCCTCCACGTGCCTGTATGACCTCCCTACAACACCTGGGCATGCACCTGATGAGGTGGAGGATGGTCTCCTGAGGGATCTCCTCCCAGACCTGGACTAAAGCATCCGCCAACTCCTGGACAGTCTGTGGTGCAACATGGAATTGTTGGATAAAGTGAAACATGATGTCACAGAGGTGCTCAATTGGATTCAGGTCTGGGGAACGGGCGGCCAGTCCATAGCATCAATGCCTTCGTTTGCAGGAACTGCTGACACACTCCAGCCACATGAGGTCTAGCATTGTCTTGCATTAGGAGGAACTCAAGGCCAACCGCACCGGCATATGGTCTCACAAGAGCTCTGAGGATCTCATCTCTGTACCCAATGGCCCTCCAATGAAATGCCACCCCACACCATTACTGACCCACTGCCAAACCGGTCATGATGGAGGATGCTGCAGGCTGCAGAACGTTCTCAACGGCAGTGTGAACCTGCTTTCATCTGTGAAGAGCACAGGGCGAATTTGCCAATCTTGGTTGAGCTGCACTCCCTGATCCACATGTGTGGGTTGTAGACCACTAGCGTGAAAGCAACGCCAGCATTCAAAAGTGACCAAAACATCAGCCAGAAAGCATAGGAACTGAGAAGTTGTCTGTGGTCATCACCTGTAGAAGCACTCCTTTATTGGGGTGTCTTGCTAATTGCCTATAATTTCCACCTGTTGTCTTTTCCATTCCCACAACAGCATGTGAAACTGATCGTCAATCAGTGTCGCTTCCTAAGTGGACAGTTTGATTTCACAGAAGTGTGACTGACTTGGATTTTATCATTTAAATGTCCAGTGCAGAGAATGGGGCTTTAAATCCAACTTTGACTGGAAACATACACAGTTGTTTGTAAGCTGATGTGAGGCATTTGGACAAATTGTTCAACTGCAGACACTGGCATATTATGTCTAAATGTTCAGCATCGATACAGGTGAACAAAGGATTGTATTTTCTCTTTTGGTTAAAGAGAGAGAAGGGATCAGCCAACAAGACTTCTCAAAAGAGAGAGAGAGAGAAAAAAAAAAACTTTAAATTTGCAGTGATAAAAAATCAATAAAACAGTAATTGCTTGGCATATGATTGCATGGGAAACAAATTATAAGGAGGAGGCTGATGTCCGGGCCGGATTAGGTTTTTTGGGTTCAGTGGGCCGGTCGACGGAAAAGGTCTCAGAGTGATAATTAAATCTTCTCACTCTGATTTTCTGCCAATTTTATTTCCCATGGGTCTACAATACTGATTCACTGCTTATAAGCCAGGCATAACTAATCACTGGAGTATAGAGAATGGCTGCTTTAAATGAGAGAAAGATACGCAGACACATTTTACTTCAAATATAACAGCTACATTGGGCTTGCAAAGATGAATTCCGCCTGTGAGATGATGTCAGAAATTCACCCTTTTTAACCTTTGACCTTTAGAGGTTTCTAGTAACACAGTCTTGTTTTTCAGGCTAGATTTTAAACACAATAAACATCTAATAACTAAGAGCTGCATTTCAAACAGTTTACACAAGTAAAATTTGATTAATAGGGTCTTAATGAAAAGTCTATAACATACTTCAGTTAAAATCTCTCGGTGGTAGTGTTTTGTTTTTATATTATAGGGTGGATTTGCACACAAACTTCCAACACACATTTATGTTCAAACAACATGTAAAGTGAATTTTGCATAGATGCTGTCAAAGATGACAATGTCAAAATGGCAGATGTAGTGTAAGCATGAATTTCACTCACTACTCACTGCATCATTAATATATAGAAAGTACTTAAAGGTTGCAAAAGAAGTTTCATACCAAACATAGTACCTGCTCAGAGAATGTGATTTAGGACTGTATTAATAGGCACATCACAGAGTCATTCATTCCAGCTGACTGTCTGGTGAATAACTCACTGAATCACAGACTCTGTTGAATCAGCAACACAACTGCAGAATGAAGGTTTTGATCACTTTCAGCTGGTCTGGCTGGGATAAACCACACTCAGACATAAAGTTCCAAAAGCTGTCCCCTATAAGGTTCAAATCTGTACACTTTAAACACTAATATGTACCTTTAAGGTACCAAATTGAAAAGGTACCGCCCCAGTGAGAGACCATCGTAAGTTAAGACCAGCTTAGGCTGCGAAATACTTGAGCTATTTATAAACTATTAATAAATCTTTAAAGGTGTGCAGAACCAAACATCTGCAACTTTAAGTTAGTCTGCTGAATTGATCAAGAGATAAGGGCCGATGCTGACATTGTCCAGAACTCTACTTTGAAACCTAGGACAATTCCAGTCTTTTGAAGGTCACTGATTTATAAAAAAGCGTCAACACCTGAAGCAACACAGAATGAAGTTAACAACTCAGAATGACACAAGCAAACCGCATTATAACAGAAATACCACGTGGCGCTAAACCAACAAAGAGCCAGTTTCCCCTGTGGACAACCCAAGTCATTCTCAAACGAGAGACAGGGAAGAGCGCCATTTACCAGGTAGCGTATCTCAAAGCTGATCCTTTAAATACGAGCTGAAGTCATGACAATTAAATGATTTAGGCCGGCATGAGCTCCGCTCAGCAGGCTCCAGTCCCAGGGTCAACTGCCTGTAGACCCTCATTTACACAGCATTTGTATTCATGACGGGAGAGCGCTAAATATTTAACAACAGTCTTTCAGGAGATACTACTGTTGAGCTCACAGGTCAAATCATTCTGATTTCTAAAGAGATTACCTTACTCTAGATTTACCCATCTATATCTGACACAGCAGAGCATGAGACAGCTGTGCTGCTCACTGTGAAGCGCTATGCTATCAGATGCTCTTATATTTTCTTCCCTGAGGGAGTTATGCAGATACATTTAAGGGTAAATTCTTAAATACGTACGTGTCATTTTACAATACACACAACCTTTTTATGCAATATCCCAAAATTAACGTCATTTAAATCTTGACGAATGGGAAAGTCTAAATGAACAAACAATTCCACGCAAAACAATGCTAATGAAGCAATAATAATCATATTTAGGTACCATTGACCAGACTTTCCCTAATAAATCAAGGCTCTAATTAAGTTTACAGAGGACATTCAATAAAATTCAGCAAATATATCTGATTAAGCGCAGGTCATTGATCGTCCTCTGTCCTATTGACTGTCTGATTTTCTCTCATGCACACACGGGCTTGTTCAGCACCTCTAGTGAATGACAACACAGCTTGTTATATTGAGATTAGAAATTAATGGATACAGGGGGCAGTCTGTGTGTGTGTGTGTGTGTGTAGGGGCATTAAATTCCATCTAAATGTTTAATGGTGGTATCATTCTCGAATACGGTCACACACAGAGAGGTACACCTCTGTAAAGGTGACCCGCACGACACAGCATAATTAAGAAAAAGTCTTCCGCTTTTCCATGGTGAAAGAGCAAGCTGCTCTAATGATACGGGTTAAACGGCTCATTAAAATATATGATCTGCATGAATACAGACAGAATGCGTCAGAGAAAACAGGCACATACTGAAGTGCAAGACACTGACGCACTGGAAGATATTAAACACTGATTTGAATCTGAGAGAAAGAAAAATACAGTATAAGACAATTAAACAACATTAATTTAATAGAAGAGAATGCATTTGTCATCTAAAAACTAGACCTGTCAATTTGTTAATTTAGTGTGATTAGCTATGGAAAGATATATATTTTTTGAAGTTTAACATATTTAACACGCCTTTTTGAACTATATGTCATGTTATATTTCTATTGAACCTAACACATCGGACGTGTGATGTAGTGTATGCGAATGCTGTTACATGGCTTCAAATTCAAGATATGTGGAAAACATGGCCCCTATATTTCTATCATATAGCATAGTTTAACAATGTATCGTTTTTCCCCCCAAATCTGCATTTCTCAAGTGATATTGATTTTATAGAATGGTTGAATAAAGAAGTCAGATTTTTTTCTTAATTTGGCAAAAGAAAATAGTTCTTATCAAAGCCAACGTAAAACTTCTGAGGCTCCAAAAAACACACAGCAGTGTTTCGTTACTGAACGAAAGATCAAGTGAGTCAATGATTCAGTGACTCTTTTATAAAGGATCACTTTCTTTGTGTGTCACGAGTCACAAGTCATGATTCAAATCAGTTGAGATGTTCGCTATAACACTGGCGGTGGGAGTTTTTATGAATGTATCTCTTTTTTTGTCCTACGAAAGGTTTAGCTGATGTTTCTTTTTACCTTGCCTATGCATTATGGATATTATTGTTGATTATGCTGTTTTGTTTACAACGGAAACTGAAGCCACCGGCTGGCAGAGAGTAAATTTGCCTTCATCAGCCCATCAGCTACTGTTTTTGTTTCGTGCAAATGTTTTATGTAGTATATTTTCACAAATCTAAAGTCAGACCATTGTTTTTGCTTCAAATTTCAAAATCATACAATTTAATCGAGGTTGAAAACTGCACATGCTGCAAACAACAAAGCGTGTCATTGAATCAGTGACTCATTCATAAAGAGTCACTTTCTTTGTTTCAGAAAGAATCAGCTGTTTGAATAAACTGAATGAATGATTCACAATTTTTTACCAAGACAGAGACTTAATTATTTTTTAAATAAATTAATGCAATTTAAAAGCCATGAATCTCACTATTTGCCTAATGAATGTAAATGATAAAATATATCGCCTTTACAGTCCTACTTAAAAACCAAAAGCCTTCTTTGTGGTTTGATTGTGAAAGGTAGATAGGCTCCATTGTTGTGTGAAAAAGCATCATTACTCCGGTCTTCAGTGTCAAATGATCCTTCAGAAATCATTCTAATATGCTGATTTGCATATGATTTGCAGATGTGTTCACATTTACAGCAGTCTAGCTACATTGTATTTGTATTATTAACAACAGACATGGCCCTTTTGTGAAATCTGTGTGTCTGTGACTGACTGGAATCTGCTCACAAACAATGGTAAATATGATCACATATATACACAATAGAATATACAAATATCTCCTTGTATTATACTGTATAATTTTATTATGGCAGCTTGTTTCCTCCATTGTGTAAAAATGATATTTGTGACTTTTAAGCTAGCACTAAAAAAATTCTGACACAATTCTGACTTGCTTTTTTCAGAGTTGTCAATTGAAAACTCAGAATTACAAGGAAAATCCCTGATTTTGGCATTTTTATTAGTTTTTTTAACTCCTAGGTGGAAGCAGGCTTCTTTTGTTTTGTTAGCTGCAGGTTAAATCTTAAAGTTAGGCTCACCTTCTTCTGTCTTTTCTTCTTTTATACTGTCCTTTGCTTTCAGCGCTTCATCCGTTTTAGCTGTAATAAGAAAAAAAACACAATGCAATATTACTAATACTGTAAGTCATGAACAGCCCATTTAATGTGCGATTAAGAAGTCTTTCTGCATATGTACACTTCTCCCAGTTTGCACATCTAAAGCACATACTTATCAAATAATTTTTCAGCGTGCTAATTAAAAGCCTGGGAGAAATCCTTACGTGCTGGAAACAGTTTGTGTACAAGTCTTATGGCAATTCATTTAGTGTGTTGACTCGCATTTCTCCTGCCCTCCAAATAATGAAGACGTTAGCCGAGATGAAGACATATAGTGAGCAGTGAAGGGGGACTATCAATACAGCCTGTAAATTAATTACACCTCTGTTCCCGCACGTAATTTATTCTAAAGCGTGCGTGTCTCCCAGGAGCAATTTGCCTTTATTGCTGTTTCACTCGCTGATGAGAGGAGTCATGCAAAATTGAGTCCCTCATAACATTACCTTCTATGAGTTTCAACTTTCAAGTGAAAGGAGAGGGGAGGGTAATCACAGTCATTAAGAACAGCAAATTGTACAGTTTGCCTTGTTTAATCCAGATTCAAGTGGATAATGTGATGGTTTGAGTGGACATGATGTGGTCAGCAGGCTGAAATCTAATAACCCTCTTCTACCAATTTCACGAGAAATAATAATAATAACAACCATTTTAACAAATCACTTCAAATGAACCCAGTATATATTAAAATGCTCTCTTTCACAAGAGTGAAGCTCACTTTCATAATACTCTCCTCCAAGCTCGGTTTGTCTCTCCGCTCATAAACAAAAGCGGTAAATGACCTTTTTGATGGTGTGGTTTGACTCTACACGCCAGTACAAACAGACACTGAATGGAAATAACGCAAGCACAATCAGATGTGAGCACTTTGCTCTCTGTGAGAGTCCTCCTCTAATACTTCTGTGATGGTACTGCTGTCAGTGTGACTTATTAAAGATACGATTGGGTCAAAATTTCAAGGAAATACCACCATGCAGTGAAGTATTGGGCCACCATTCACCATCAAACCAGTTTGAGTTGATGTTTTGATCACTCTGCCCAAAATCTTCCTCTGGTGTTTAACCAGGTTGAATTCTGGTGACTGTGGAGGCTGTTCGTGCTCATTTAACCATTCAGTAACCCCTGTTGCTCTGTGTTCACTCTGCGTTAATATTTCCATAATTTAACAGCATTTTAGAATCAAAAATGATCAATGGAAAGCAAATTTATTAACCCATGGAGGTCTGGATTGGAGTCACGCTCAAAAGTGAAGTGGAAAAACACACTACAGGCTGATGCAACTTCGACGTAATGTCCTTAAAACAAGTCAAAATGAGGCTCAGTAGTGTGTGTGGCCTTCAGGTGCCTGTAAGAACGCCTGGGCATGCTCCTGATGAGGTGGAGGATGGTCTCCTGAGGGATCTTCTCCTACAGCTGGACTAAAGCATCCGCCAACTCCTGGACAGTCTGTGGTGCAATGTGGTGTTAGTGAATGGAGCGAGACATGATGTCCCAGATGTGCTGAATTGGATTCAGGTCTGGGGAACGGGCGGCCAGTCCATAGCATCAGTGCCTTCGTCTTGCAGGAACTGCTGACACACTCCAGCCACATGAGGTCTAGCATTGACTTGCATTAGGAGGAACTCAAGGCCAACTGCACCGGCATATGGTCTCACAAGGGGTCGGAGGATCTCATCTCTGTACCTAATGGACCTCCAGAGAAATGCCACCCCACACCATTACTGACCCACTGCCAAACCGGTCATGATGGAGGATGCTGCAGGCAGCAGAAAGTTCTCCACGGCAGTGTGAACCTGCTTTCATCTGTGAAGAGCACAGGGCGTCAGTGGTGAATTTGCCAATCTTGGTGTTCTCTGTCAAATGCCAAACGTCCTGCACGGTGTTGGGCTGTAAGCACAACCTCCACCTGTGGACATCAGGCACTCATACCACCCTCATGGAGTTTCTGACTGTTTGAGCAGACACATGCACATTTGTGGCCTGCAGGAGGTCCTTTTGCAGCCGTCTGACAGTGCTCCTCCTGTTCCTCCTTGCACAAAGCAAACCTTGCCACTGCTCGCACTCACGTGCCATCCTGGATGAGCTGCACTACCTGAGCCACTTGTGTGGGTTGTAGACTCCGTCTCATGCTACCACTAGAGTGAAAGCACCTTTACTTTTTTGAGCTGTGTATATGTATATTATACACATATATATATATATATACATATATACATATATATATTTTTTTTTTCAGTCAATGTTTTACTTTGTTTTCATTTTTACAATAATTTATATTTAAGGCTGCACACAACATGGCCAAAAAACTACAATGTAATTATTGCGTTATACGCTGTGATTTTAACAGCAATCTCATATTGTTGCTGCTGAAACCAGATTACAGACTCTTTCAAATTATTATTATATTTCATATTATTATCTCATAATTATAAAAAAATAATGTTTTTTTCTACGCAACAAGTCAGCAATATTTACATCTTGGATTCTGAATTCTTGAATTAAATGTCTGTCAACAGACACGTTGGAAAATGTAAAGCAAAGTGAACCAAGCACACCAAAAATACATCTTCCAAAAATGCACATAATGCAGAGCAGTGCAAAAAATTTGATTTGAAAATTTCTGGTCATACGTTATTTTGATAGTACACTTCAGACATTCTTTTTAAATACTGTACATGCCAATTACACGTCAACTAATTAATTCTTAACTATATGTCTATAACTCTCAGAGTAGACTAGTTAGGGTAGATTTAGGGTTAGTAGAATAAGTTGACATTTACTTGTAAAGTTTCTGATAGACAGTATGTAGTATCCTAAATAAATCTAGTATCTAATAAAGTGTTAGAAGATTAAGCAGACAGTCTACTAATACTCTAATGACTGCTACAGTAGTTGACTTGTAGTTGTCAAGTTACTTACTGTTACTTACTGTAGGATATCTAAAGTGGACTCATAACAAAGAGTTACTCAAATTTCTAATTCCTTTTGATCAGAAGTGTTGCCCCATTGACTAATTGTTTGATATTTATTTAATGACACTGTTGGAATCACTTTCAGAACTATTTTTTTGAACTGTAAAATCTCAGAGGGCACAGCCCAAAGAGAGTATGCATTTAAATCTGCAGACAACATATTATCAAGTGAAGTCACTTTTATTTCTATAGCGCTTTTAACAATACAGATTGTAGCAAAGCACTGAACATTATCAAATAGAAGAACAGAGTGATGGTAATGTATAATGACGAGAATTAAACAACACACATTATCAGTGTGTGCTTATAACGAACAGAGCGTTATCATTCGCTCATGCGGACGCTAATATAGTCATTCTCCGTGTGAACAGATCCCCAGATTTTCTTTGTCATCCGTTGGTACATTACTCAGTGCATTAGGAGCCGGAGCTGATGATTCTTCTTCCCAGCATTAGATAACGCGCCGTTATCTGCAGCAGAAAGCTAAAGACTTTCACTTCATCTGCACTTAATTCCAGTTTGGTTGGCAGGATGGATAATGGAGCCTCGGCTGAAATTCAATTGTGATTATATGTGTAATTGCAGCTCGGGGCCCCTAGAGTCATGTAGGCATGCAGGACTATGTTTCATTGAAATGATCACACAGAAACAAATCCATCCGCCTCCTTCATCCAGTGGGCTGATTAGCAGCGTTGGCTCGTTAGAATCCGATGCAATAAGGCAAACATGGGAGAGAAATGGCCGGGGCCCATTATCAGTGATTGATGGAGTGCTGGTGCGTTGAACACGGGGGCCCGCCATTTAGATTGAATAAAGCACTGCTGCTTTATCGGGTTTATCCGCAGCCGTAGAGCCACACGCAGAAGCCGCTTTCTGTCCCTCTCTACACAGCAGCAATTCATTGATATAACACCGCAGACTGAAGGAGGTTCCCGGCTCCGGAATGACATTAAGCGGACATGTGAGCTGGGATATTGAATTCAAGTGAAATCCGTCCGGAAGTGTGAAGCTGAAGCAGGACGGATGAGTTGCTGCGGGGTACGATGTGTTGATGCGCTCAGGTTTGTTTGGTGAAGTTTGCATTCAAAGGAGTGGGGTGCCACTGAGAACTTCAGAGCAGGAAAACACACTTTGTGAAACGTGGAGTAAACGATACAAACACACTTGAATCACAACATCATAGGAAAAAGAAGTAAAAAGAAAAGTGTGAAATGATGAAATATTGATCTAGAAACGCCACTCACCTTTTAGTCTCATCAAATATTAAAATGAACACACAGCAGAATAAACTTAACTCTAAACTCGTTTATCTCAGGATGACTGACTGAGGGAAAACACTTTGTATGTGGACCATTCAACAGAACTAGAGTTTTTTCCTCATGAAAAAAATTATTAATTGCATATGACTCAAGTTCCAATATCATACTGCTATATGTTTCCTTTTCCACTCTATGTCACTAGGAAAACATACATAATCAATTGTGTTTTCTCAAAGACTTTCACATGTTGGCTGTAAAATGATCTAAAAGGAAAAATAAATTTGATTGAATACATATCAATTATTGTTGTTGTATTTCAGAAGGACAAAACGGCATACAATTATGGAATCTAATCATAAATGCATGATGCCATCTCACTTTCTGGTTATCGAAAACTTTCTGATACAGCTAAAACCAAAGATATTCTGTGTTTCGGTACTGACATGAAAGTGGGACGGTTTTCTTTTAAAATTATTATTAGTTATTCTTATTACATTTTTTATCTTTTATAAAAAAATTCAATATTGAGTATCTACATCATATTAAATTATTGTTACCAACTATTATCTACATGCAGTTATTACCATTATTATTCAAACATTTCATTATTTCTTATTTAAAAATTAAACACAGAGTATCTACATTGTGTGCTGTCCTTTCAATAGATTCAATAGAATTTATTTTTCCTTTTAGATCATTTGAAAATCTTTGAGAAAACACATTTGATTATGTATGTTTTCCTAGTAACATTTAGTGGTAAGGGAAACATATAGCAGTATGATATTGGAACTTGAGTCATATGCAATTAATATTTTTTTTCATATATATATAAATTTTATTTAAGGTCAGGTAATAACAAAGGTTCCACTTGATTTTGAATATAGTTGGGTTTTTATTATTTCAATCAATGATTTGGGTTTAAGTGGATCATAACATCTCAATGAAATATCTAAAACATTTATATTTATTAGATGTATCTAAATGAATTATTTTAACTAGGGTACCACAAATACTGGAGAATGTTCCACATACAGTACACATCCAGAAATCAAACAGCACAGAAACGATACTGTATCACACACAACGCCGGAGTATGCGTGAGAGGGATTTCACATCGATAAAAGACAAGAATACTCCAAGGATGCAAAAGACCCACATTGTCTCCCTCCTTAAAACAAAGCCTTAAACCAAACGATCCCAAACCCATGCAGAATCCTCATCTGCAGCCTCAGGCCTCTCAATAACACCACACAACAGCCGTAATAATCCTCTGTGATTAATTACTCCGGCCGTAATCTCTAACAGCGCTTCAGAGCAGGAGAGAAGGGCACGGAGGAGCAGGTAAAGCACCCGTAGCAGTGTACCTGCACCTCTCTCCGGAGAAATCTGCTCCGCTCAATCCAATCAACATTAATCACCATCTTACAGTATCACTGCTGCACTGTTTCAACTAAATACAGCTCTAATGTAAACTACGTAATGAATACTGCCTCAGAAATGAGTAAAAGGGCATAGAATTGTGCGTACAGCATCACAGGTGCTCTGTTTGTGAGTGAGTGTGTCTGGGAGAGGGAGATATTGAGGAACTGGCAGGTAAATGCATTATTTAACTACTAAAAGATGTAGTATTTGTAGTATGTAATGGTAGCTCAGCTGTTTTCAGAGTAGCAGTGCAGTCTGAAAAAAAAAACATTACATTGCTGTATTTTGTATTTTATTTTTATGTTTCACACTGAATTGCACACACACACACACACACATGTATATATGTGTGTGTGTGTATGCATAGGGTACAACAGGGCACCTTCAAAATTGTTTTCATCTAAACCACTAGATGGCACATAAATGTGGCAAAGCACTTTCCTAAACATCCACTTTTCAAGATGCACATGCATATTTGTCTGATACCTGCCAGCAGCACAACATTGATTTTGTGCTAGCTTGATCTAATATTTGATGTTTTTTTTAAATGTTGTATATTTAAGTAGCAAACGAGAATCTCTAAAAGTAATGCATATATTTTGAGACAAAAGTCTTTATGATTTTCAATTTAGCTTAATATAACAAAAGAATACGTAAAAGTATGGTAAAAAGCACCCTGCTTTTGGGGCTAAAGACGCACAGTAATTAACATGATAATTATTAGATAGCTTTTTCTTTTGTTGACATGACATGGTTAAATTCAGATGATAAATATCACATATTAAGCTGGGTGTCCATATTAGAGACAATCACCATTTTTAGAATGAAACCATCATATTTGAAACATGATTTTAACAATATCATATAATAAAAAATAATGTGTTGTTAGTTTGTTACAGCTTGTTTTATTCATGAGAGTTTGGAGAGAAATGTACTAAATACATTCCATTATTATTAGATCCTCCTACAATAATTCATTTTATTTTTCTACATAAGCGGAAAACAGTATAATATAGTAATTTTTAGTTTTTTTCTGCAATCAGATATGTAAGGCACAGCGAATAACACGTTTCTTAAAGTGGGCCTTTATTCCTGTTGTTCCCTACAGAATTGAAACATTAAAATATAAGTTAGATTTATACTATAGAATAACTCTAGAATAGTTTTTGAGAAAGTGCACGCAATGTTCTTTAACAAGCATATTTCACAGTTTTCAGTGAAACGGATGGATGTTGGAACAGCCTTGGGAGAGATCAACATCACTGCGCTTTAATCAGTGTGTGTGTGAGAGAGACATAAAGTAAGAGAAAGAAAGAGTGAAAACGAAAGGGGGAAAAAAAACGAACTACTGTAGTCTCTTTAAATGCGAACTGGTGTGGAGTCAAATAATCAGGCGGGCGTTTATGAACACCCACACTTACACAAACTCAACACGCTCACAGAATATGAATATCTGTAAATGAGCATGTGTGTCCTGAGCGTCCACGTCAATCAAAAGCAATCTGAATGTCAGAGCTCGGGGAAATGTGATAAATCAGCCGCTTGCCAAACGACAAACATGATATTTTCTGTAGCACCCCACAATTGGAAAAATGTCCCTTTGAATCAGGAATTCACTTTACACTCGAATACACACACACACACACACAGAGCTGAGGCTTCAGTCCAGCAACCTACACACTCACACACATCTGTACAATAAATACAGATAAAAGCGTGAGTGTTTATACAGTGTTTAATGACAACTAACCTGTGAGAGCGTCACAATTAAAACCACTCCATTTGCATCAAGGAAATTAGACTTTGGAAGAATTGAATTTGTGCAATGACAAATATAAAGAACAGTGAGGTTATTTAGCAGTTATTTACAATCACAGAGAGAAAAGACTTGTGGGCTTGTGAAAGCTGCACATTGAGTCTGAACAACAAAGAGCAAAACAAAACAGAAAAGCACTTTGCTTAAATGGAGATTTACCAAACAGTGTCACATTCGAGTAAAACTTAAATGATATCCATGAAATATTAACAACTAAACAATTAGAAAGGGAGCTATCATATCAATTTGATCAATTATTCATTAAAAAAAGCCTAGATTTCTATTTTGGACGTGAGAGATCAATGCCTCTATAATCAGATGTCTGCGGTCGGGCCAGGCCCTGCTTCTTCCCTTCTCCAGCCACTGATAAAAACACGCACTTTTAAAAGAGAAGACAGGCGCGATGAAGATATGAGAACCACCATCACCAAGAGTAATTAATTAATTACATGTGTATAGCGTGGTGTTGTTTTGAATCGGGCCCCGGAGAGGGAAGAGAGCGCACAAACATCACAATCAAACCCTGAGCGCTGATCAAATATTCCATTTCCGCAAATTCCACCAGACGCTTCTCCACACTCATTTCTGCTCTTTGCCTGAAGTTCCGATGGCGTCTTTCTGAGAATAATTCAAGATGATTTCTTTAATTTGCAGAGTAAATACTGGAGATTTGGTTGCAGAAACAAAACAGTCTGAGAGTTTTCATCATGTCCACATGAGACTCTGCCTGATGAAGCTTGTTTTATTCATGAGCGTTTGGAGAGAAATGTGCGTAGGCCCGTCTGTCTCTTTTGAAGGTATCTGCTATGAGTTCAGACTCAGAGTCAATCTAAGGACATATCGCTTGAAGCCTCTAATAGCGGAAGGAGTGCAGTGGTTAAAGAGGAGCTGGTGATGGCCGTCTAACTGAAGAATGAGAGTGTAAGACAGACTCATCTGTGTCGGAAACTCAAAGCTCTTCATGTTCCTTGTTCTGACCCGAGGCTGAGCTCTGACCTCACTTGTGGTTGTAAAATCTTAATTTTATTAGACTTTAGGATGTAAAATTATCTGCCATATTTCCCATCTTTTTTCATTGCAAAGAAGAAACTTCTTTAACCACATTTCTGCCTTTCTCAGACAGAAAAAAAACTCCTGCACAGCAGAAGTCTGGCTTTAGAAGAGGACATTCAACCGAGACTGCGTTAAGAGCGACTTCCAAATCTTCAACACTTATCCTGCTGAATCTGTCTGCTGCTTCTGACAGAGTCAAATACCAGATCCTCCCGCAAACCCTATCGGGCATCTCAGGAACCACACTTCCGTGGTTTAAGTATTAGATACTGTACGTCATTTAAGGTATCTTGAAGAGGTGAGGTGTTTAACTCACAACATCTAGCTCCTGGGGTGCCTCAGGGCTCAGTTCTTGGACCACTTGTCTTCATCGAAATTTCACCATCCATTTAGTCACATCGCCCCATCAACTTTTTTTTTTTAAAACAGCCAAAAACCTTGGAGTTGTGATTGATGATCTGCTGTCTACAACATTAGGAAGATCAGACCCTTTCTTTCAAAACGTGCTTCACAACTCCTTGTTCAAGCTCTTGTTCTGTCCAGACTGGATTTTGCAATGCTCTTTTGGCAGGTCTTCCAGTCAGTTCTATCAAATCTACAATTAATCCAGAATCCGGCTGCAATATTAATTTTTAATGAGCTGAAAAGAATGCACACCAGATCTTTACTTAAATCCATCACTTCGGACTTATGTGCCTTTAGAAGCTTGTGTTCTGCAAGTGAACAGAGCTGCATTGTGCCATCCCAAAGAGGGCTTTAAATGAAATGTTCCTTCCTGGTGGGATGACCTGTCCAACTCATTCCGAACAGCCAGAGTTCTTGGCCATCTTTAAGAGACTTGTCATCACACTTGCATATTATTGCTCTTTGGTTGATTTTGACTGCTTCAATTGTCTCCATTTGTAAGTCGCTTTAGGAAGTCTGCTAAAGGAATAAAAGTACGTTTATGTTTATGGTAAACTTGCAAAGCCAATATACAGAAGATTTTGGCCAAAAGTTCATAATCCATAATGATGCTTCCTGTAGTCTCTCAGATCCGTTTTAGCTTATAAACGGTGCTTGATCTGTGCCTGAGGGTGAGTAAAAGCTCAGCTCATTTTCATTTTTGGGTGAACTATTATATTAAAATGAATGGTAATTAAGAGATTTGTTATGAGTTGAAACATTTAAGATTGTTGTGTACTAAATAAAAAGTGAATAACGTTTTAACCTTTAAAGGCCTTGATATACTTCAAATAAAAATGAAGAACAAGTGTGCTGCCTTTTTGAAAGTGTTTTGGAGTTTGTTACGGCATTTTCTGTAACTTCTATAATTTCATATACTATAATATACTGTTTGAATCTAAACATCACCAAACAATGACGCAATTTAATATGTTTACTGCATAACAAGCCCACAAATGCATTACTAACAAGAGGATAGGTTTACTGGGTCAGGTTCACCGCTAAAAATACCCCTATAATTTAATGTAAGTATACCCTACATGTCATGATGACAAAGTTTCACCAAAAGTTCTACACCTTTCTACTTGAAATCACATTTCAGTAATGTAGATTACGATTTCAGTTTTATGCTGACTAAAACACTTGAAGTAAACTGATTCAGCATCTTGACAATATGCCATCAACATGTTGATGCAACACTGCAATAAAGTGACAGAATCCAAAGCGCAACTCAACTTTCCGGAAGATGCATGGTAATGGCATCCGATTACGGCACATTACGCTCCAGCAGTCGGTGTCAGAGCACCAGTGAAGAGCTATGCGCCATGAAACACAAGCCATGACTGCTGATAGGTTGATGGACACTGGGCATTTAAAAAAAGAATAAAACGGTATACAGCTCAGCGGGACACAGCTGGACGGGGCTAACACTCAAACACCTGGCACAAAGGCCCCAAACACGGTGGTCCCTGGGATCGTGCTTAGTCAAGCGCCAGTGCCTGAGCCCAGGAGAGACGGGGGCACTGGGAACCGCCTCTTTTCTATTATATTAAAGCCTAATTGCAATTTCAAGTTGCTCGGTAAGCTGTCGGTCCGGGGAACCGAGACCAAAGAGCTATACATACACAGAGAGATGCAAATCAGAAGAGGAGGACATGTGCTGAGGGAGGTGAAATCACAACCTGTTGAAGGAGAGAGAGAGAGAGTGGGTCCTACCACAGATGACTTCACTTCTCCCTGTCATCTTGTAATGCTTATTTTCATCACTTTGCTTAAAATATTGATAATCAATTAGCGCTACGTCTGTTTTGTTACAGAATTGGTGTCAAAGTCTATCAGGCTGTCAAAGCCAATTCAAAGCTCATTCAGAGTTCATTTTTCCGTGGTCGCTCTGCCTTTGGAGGAGTCATTAGGCGTGGGGAACATCGCCCGGGGTGCAATCGCCTATTCCCTTTCATTAGGCCGAGATGAGAAAGGTGAGGGAGATTATTAGGACTTTGGAATGATCACAAAGCCCCGCGCAGGCTGTCAGATTCCCCCTCCGTGTAATTCATCTCCTCCCTACCACACCCTGCATCTGAACGGAGATGGACATTATTCATGAACATCTGCAGCACGGTGAATATTCTCCAACTTTGGGGGGGGGGGACCTGCCCTTTTGGCTTTAAAATTAAAATGATGCTGCTGGAATTAAGGGACAAAAAGGTAGAGGGACCAAGAATGATAGAATTAATGAGAGAAATGACGGAGAGAGATCAGCTATAATATCAGTGGTTTTGATGGGTTTGGAGGTTTGAGTTTTCATAATGACCTGACATGGTCTTCTTAACAGTATATGGCTTAGAGAGACAAGCACTTCGAGCTGCTTTGGGGTAGATGGGAAGACCTAACAAGAGCAAAGGAAAATGGTAGTTTTTCTTTTTTTTTTTTAACTAATCGCACTAAACTAGCATAAAATAAAATAAAATAAATAATTGTATTGGTAAAAGAGTGTAACAATACAGGCAAACTGTATGTTCCCAAAACTATATACAGCAAAAAAACTAATATATACAACGAGCATGTCCTTTCATGTTACAGTTACAGTGACTAAGAAGTTATTTTAAAATTTACAGTAAAAAAATATAAAATTGGCATTCTCTTTGTGGCACCTAAATAACACTTTGCAATTAATGATTACGTTTTTTCTTACATTAGCTAAATAAATGTTTATTGCATTATTTTAAAGTCATGTTTGTTTCCATGAAGGTGTTTTTCTGTATTTGTTTGTAGCTTTTATATTGATTTATTTGTGTTTTTAGTACATTATAAAGGTACAAAACAGATGTATTCCTTCAGTAGATTGATATCTGAATATTACATTAGTTAATGACACAAACACAATTTTTAAAACCTAAATAGTTGCATTCAAAATGTTATGGCAACCACAGCTGCTGTTTTTACTTTACTTTTAAGCTCAGGATCGTAGAGTCTCAAAAATACACGTAACAGCCAACAAGGCTGTAACTCTGCAGATACCCACCCAGTCGCTCCCACCCTGAGCAACACTGTTTGTAACCCATTAAAAAACATCTGCTGTTTTCTGCCATTCTGCATCGTGCGAGTGCGGCTCATCAAAACGAATCTTCAAGTTTAAACCTAATCATCTGAGGCCGATCATCCCAACATCTGTTTGTGTGGCCTTTAAGCCAATCTATCTAAATTATTATCTCTTTGTTCAATCAAAAGAGAAATGAGCTTAATTACACAGTTTATATCGGAGCTAAAAAAACCAGGCGAAGGGGATTGAAAGCGAGCGTGAAAACGGTGCTTATCAGCAGGGTTTTGACAGGGCCTGAAATCAGTGTCAGACCGCGGCCCCTTTTTATTACAGATGGCAGCCGAAGTTTACCGTAGCAGTTTAAAGCTAAATGAGGCCTGACAGACTTGTCAGAGCACTGGAGCTTTTCAGCGGCAGGGCAGAAATTTTGCTCGATTCCCAGCCTTTTATCTTCCAAACACCGGCCGCCAGCTCCCAACATCTCTGCCGAAAGAAAAGAAATCATACATTTTGGGAAAAGAGGGAAAAATAATCACGGACGGATGAGAATGACAGATGATCGTCCACCTCTTCAACATCCAAAAAGTACATTTGAGGCGAAAGGTTGATGTATGAAAGAAAACGTTTGCGAAAGCGGCATTACGGGCTGAATGCAGAGCTAACATGTCAGGAGCCGTTAGAGCAGCCATCACAAAACAAAGCAAAATCAACAGCAACAACAATAACAGCGCCTCCCTCCACATCCTCCTCCTCTCCATCACCGCGCTCCGTCTCACTCAGCATCACAGTCCCTCGCTCTTTCTCTTTGTCTCTGGCTGAGGGCTATTATTTCAACCTCCCTCATCCTGACTCTCATAAGAGAGGAGCAAACAGTGCACTACTGAGAGCTCAAGCGGCTCCCCTACAGGAGAGAGAGAGAGAGAGAGGGTAAAAATAGAAAGAGAAGTGGAGGAAAAGCAGAGTGTCCTCTGGTTAGAGCAGTGTTATGTTTGATAATACCGCCTGTTGATTACACAGAAAGCAGTCAAAGCCGACACACCAAACACTCAAACTACAGCCGTGCTGCTCTTTAGGGGAAACGAGTGGCATTTACCAATGAAGAAGAATTAATTAAAAAAAATAAAAATAAAAATAAAAAGTTGGGAACACTGAAACAGAATTAAAAGTGCAGCGAGTGATTTTCAGCTTGTTGTCGTGCTGGCTGATACGATCATCAAATACTGACACCTAGCAGAAATCTGCTTCTCATAGTCTTCTTCTTTCCTTCTCAAATAAGGAGTACAGGATAAAATAGTCATGATAAATACAGATATGCATGTCTGATTAGTGAATAGTGTGTAAGATAGCATAGATGAAGGGCAAGTGGAAACAGGGCTGTGCAAATTGGGTGGAAAATGTAATTCCAGTTTTTTTGGACTTCGGAATTCCAAAGATTTTAAATGTAATTAGAAAAAAACCTAAGAATCCAGGTTTATAATATTCACAAATATAATATTTCATTGTATAACACACTACGAAGAATAACAAAAATATTTTTACTTTACATTACAACTGCACAATTACAACATCATGGCATGACCTTAAAGCTGAACATTAAAACGACTTAGAGGAGATGCAGTGATATGAAGGTTGTGTACTGAGCTGCTCACGTGTAAATGAACACAGTGCTGCGCTACACTCTCTGCACATGTTATCATCACCTTGTCGCCAGAGGCTATTTACACTAACTCCCCCCACCAACGTTTGATCGGGCTAGTCAACATTAAATAAGATTGTCGTCAGCTACAGTGGCGCAGATGATAAAACGTGTTTCGTACTCATTTCGGCTTTGACTGTCGGTGAACCTTTCTCCTTTATTACATTAGATCCGAAAAGCATTTATGAAAATAAATTATCAAAAAGCTGAAAATGAAGTATTGGGTAGGGTAGGTGAAGAAAGGGCTTTATTGTTCCAAAAAGCTGGCATTCGTTATTTGTAAAAATTTAAATACAAATTAAAATTTACATTGATTAAATTGTTATTGCATAATGTTTTATAATTTACTACAATACTGAGATGCAGATAATTGCCACTATTTGCAATAAGTAGTATAAGTAGCAAAAACCCTGCTATTTTAACAGTGTAAATAAATAGCCTCTATCACTATTAACACTTATATAGTGATAGCTTCGGCCTGTTTTTTATTGAATTAGATTGCAGCTCTATTGCAATTTTGGTTAATTGTGCAGCCCTACATAAATGTACTTAACATTTACAGCAACTTTGTTTTCATTAAATGCTGCATCGCTGCTACAAATCCGGCCCTTATGTTCGGGCTATTTAACGCCCCCGGTGTTTTCAGTTTGTAAGACCTTTCACAGCTTCTCTCTCAAGCGCGGAAGATGAAGTATGAAATTAATCTTTATCCCTGTTTTGTTTCTTTGCCTCTCTTTTCACAATGCATGAAGGCAATTAGCTGTGTGGTTTGGTTGCAGGCTTTGTGCTGGGCGCCTCCGTGTGCCAACTCACTGGCCTTTTGTCCTGCTGGTTTGTGCCGCCCACTTCAGCCCGTCTCCGCTGAGCTTTCCTCCTCACACCTACACAGGGCGTTACACAATTCTACCCTAAAAAGAGCTCTGCTCTCAAACCCCCATCTCTGACTCCCCATTGTTTGTTGTGCGCAATTAAGACCAATTCCCTCTCCGTTTATTTGCTGAAGTGCATGTTTTCTTTTGTCTTGGCTCAGGATGTGTTAAACGGATGAGAGGAGAGGTACGCAGGTGGCTAATTCACAGGGCTTTTTGTTTACTTATACACTTACTTTGGGTTTCACTAGGAGTATTTAACATGGGACCAGCTCTTGCTAGCTACAGCCGATAAATGGCTTCATATTGAGGTGTGCAACTAAACTGTACACTACCGTTTATTTTAATGACCAATTTGCTCTATTAACCCTTAAAGACCTAAAGCAATTTGGGGCACCTGACACGCCTGCACTTTTCCTTGTTTTTTCAGACCTATTCTAGCAGTCTGCATCAAGTCCCATAAATCATTATAAACAGGAAAACTTGAAGTTTAAGTCCATGTCATTTAAATTCTCAATTTTCCTTCTCTTTTTCCTAGAATGAATGAATTTAGAATTTAAGAAAAAACACAAGCAACATTTTTTTAAACAATGTTCTTACACAGAAACAACATAACAGCTGAGTGGATGATCCGCTGACTGTATCTGCATCAGAATGATTTTACCGGGACACCGCCTTGCGACGCGAATACCTAGATTCCAGTCCTTTATCTGATGTGCACCGCGGTTTCATCCTTGTTTTTTTTGGTTTGTTTGATGTCAAAATACTCTGTCGTGTGTTTTTCTGGGCTTTTTCAGAGAGTGCTCTCATGCAAACGTGTTCTTTTGTGTTCGTTTTCATGCAAGCATGATATACTTTACTTTCACCTTGCGCTTGTTCAAATTTCCACTGAAAACCCCCTCAACAGTGTTTCAAACGGCCAAAAGGAATGTGGGACAGTTTGAACCAATCTGGGCACAGGGGCTCTAAAGAAACGAAACGCACTGGATTCTTCTGACAAATCAATGTTGTCAAAATGTGATGACGTAATCACGTACGCTACAGAGCCTCTGAATATCCAAATGAGAAAAATTATATATCTCCCAAAAGCAGAATATCTCTGCTTCACGCCATTATTCACGCATAAAGCATTAAGATAGGTTAGCGGTTCAAAAGTTATTCAGCATTTTAATAACAATAGCCGTTTTTTTTTTATATCTGCGGGCATCTGTCTCAGTTTTTGGGGTTAATTAGCATGCTGTTTATTAGTACTTAGACCATATTACTGACTTATATTTGGTTGACCATATTCTAGACCCCTTAATCCACTCCATACTTGAACTTAATGACTACCTTACAGATCATTAGTAAGAATCATTTTTTTATTGTGGCAAAAGTCACAGTTAATGGCTAATTAATAGTGAGAATTGGATCTTAAATTAAGGTGTGACACTGCTTCTCAGAAAAGACCTGCAGTATAAACAGAGTTTATTGTCAGGAGCTTCAGATGGTAAACATCAACTTAAAAATGAGCTGAAAGGTTTGATCTGGGCGTGTAGATGGGTAGGCCTGGCCCCTGGCGGTCTGACCTCCATCAGACCCAACGTCATACTAGTCTGTGATCAATAAGGAAATCAAAAACAGGGAAACATAGCCGTAGCTGTGCCGTAGCTTCGCTGCTGTTCGGCAAGCCTGCAAATATTGGTACAAGTATTGGTATAAGTCATCTGTGGATAATAGCCAAAGCAAAACACAACAATTTTTGACTGAGAAAAAATTAGATCAATCAGAATTCGGTGTAAAAATTAATATATTACTCGTCTCTACTGAAAATCTTGATCTATTGCATGTACAGATCTCAAATTCTGGACCTCTTTGTGCGTAAAGATTCGTAAGCAAACATAATTGGCTGTACAAGGGAAGAAAACATGGATAGTACATATACATTTATTTCAATGACTCTATAGTCATTATTAGAGAAAAATAAATCTAATTTCTGTAAATTAATTAATAAATCAACTTCATATTCTTTTATAAAGTTTTATGATAATGCCGATCAGCTATTCAAACATAAATCAAAGTGTATCATATGATAACTTATTTTTAACCTCTTGTAGTTAATCACTGCTACTTCTATCATCTATACGAGTGAGGGGAGCAGGGAAAAGCGTCAGGTTTGGAGGGCCGTCTCGTGCCAGTCCTACCCCAAGGCTTCTGCACCCCACAGAGCACTAAACCTCTGAAGATCCACCAGCCCCTATCGATCCCCTTCAAAACTCCTGAATAATAAACTCCAGCCCCCTCGGTGCCCCAGAGAAGCCCGACGGGGAATCAGCACTGAAAGGAAATCATTGATCAACAGCATTATGGGACGCTGAACTGCCACCAAAAACTCAATCGATGAGATCAATCAGCTGGCTAAACTGCTTCTCAAGACGTTTGAGCATATGGAATTAAAATCATGAATATACACAAGCTTCATAAAGTTGAGAAAAGGTAAGAGTCATTTGAATGTTGTCAAAGAAATCAGATTCTTCTGATGCAACCAATGTGCCAAAAGTTCAAAAAGACAGTAATAATGCTGTAAATAGATAATCACATTCTGAAACGTTTTTTCTGCATGTACGTTTTCATTAAATTGCTCATGTGTGATGGAAAAAATAGCTTCTGCAGCCATTTCTCCAGTCTTTAAGGAAACGTTATGCTATATAATTTTAAACAATTAATTATACACAGAAAAAAATATATTAATTGAATATACAAACGGTTTTTAAGGTAAGTGGTAACTTTCAACTAAATTTATTTAAATGTAGTTAAAATAAATTGTTTGTCAAAATCTGTTTTTTTTTTCTATTGTAATGTGTTACTTACATGCTACTTTGATACCAAACAGACCATTTATTATAGGCACATCTGAAAACGGATGAACTGAAGAGAAAAAGACAATCTAGTTGCTTCATACACTTGAATTACGTTGTATAAAATGCATTACATTTTTGGCTTCAAAAGTGTTCAAACACACATTGATAGATAGAAATGTATTGCTCTGTTGTTCTTTTGAGAGATGAAGGCCTTTCCATGCATTACTGTCTTCATAGCAGAACACAAAACCAGATCTAACCAGAGAAGTACATCAGGGTGTACTGCTTCACTAACCGGGAGACATTTGACACCAGTTTAATAATGCTGGCCATTTAAAACAAGAGTTTAAAACATAAGCTCACATCTAACACTGATCTCACTTTGAAAAGGAGGGTTAAATAAAGATTGGATAGTTCATTGTTTATACTGTATTTAACACACACATGCAAACACAAAATAGCAGTAATACTGTCATTTTCAGATCTCTAAACGAACGCAGCAGCAACTGTCATACAGTAAGTGTTTGCTATTAGATATTCAGGCAGTACTGCTGGAATTGAAGGTGCTGTTTCACAGATGGTTTGGTAAGTGTGCCAGAGCTCTGGTGGACTGTGTCCAGGGACGGACCCCGTTGCTTTATGGGCTCTGAGATTGGTGTCCCGGGACACCCCACCCAGCACCCCATCACTCATACATAATGCACCAGCCCTACGGCCAGCCAGAGGCTCGACTCCAGACAAACACCTGAGATCTCACACAGGTGTGTGTGTGTGTGTGTGTGTGTGTGTGTGTGTGTGTTGCTCTAATGTGACTTTTGGTGCCTCACATTTGAAACATATGCAATATATACATCACAGATGCATCAGACACATTAGATCCAAAGCAACTTACAAAAGAGAAGCAAAAGCAGAGATCCAATACTCATACAACATTATTCAGAAAACAGAACACACTAAAGACTCTCTTTTAACAGCTCCTCTGTGACCTCTGTACCTACAGTATATGCTTACATGTAGGTTCAGCAAAAATGATTCTAATAATATAAAAATAGGTCAACTTTACTGGACACGAGAGAAAGGTTTACTGTATATGCTGTAGTTACTGTACATGGGAATGCAACCTCTCGTGTAGAGAACACTAAATAAAGTGCATCTACATATAAATATGCTATAGAGAATACTAAGAGTCTCTTGATTTTATTCAAACAGCAGTATTTTTAACCATGTCATGGCATCCTGATAGATATTTTCAATACTATTAGGATATACAGACATCATATTAAAATAACACAGAATGCTATGATTATTCAGATTCATTTCACAAACAAATAATTAAGATTGTGTCTGCTATGAAATAGTCTAACAACAGGTCGAGCAGAATGAAACCTGAATTCTGTAAAAGAGTTCAAATAAGTTGCATTAAACTTTATTGCATGATTATATTCTGTCTATCCACCCCCACATTTTTTAACTAAGCCCTGTTTGTTATAAATTTTCTCTTTTGTGATTCGATGCAGAATCATTATGGCTTGGCTTTACATGTTTAAGTCTCCCAAATCTATGAGTTTCTTCTTTTTTTCTCCATCCGCTGCATTGTGATCAGATGGAGAATTATTATGGTTTGGCAGAGCCTCGTCCTCGCTCCGGCAGAAGAATCAGAGTGTCACAGCGGTGGTGGAAAAGCACAATGGAGGTGGAGGACTAAAGATGATCTCCTGCTATCAGAGGATCTTAAAAAATAAGCGATTACACCAAAAAAATCAGGTGCAGCCCTTACTAAAGATGTCTGCGGATAGAAGATAAAGCACGGCACAGGAGAGCGAGGCAAACCAGAAAATGAGGGAAGCCAGGGACGGGTTACAGATTACTTACACAATCATAAATAGTTTCTCCTCCGCGTATTCAATAATGGCCTTCTCTCTATTCAGCAATCCGTTTTGGGCGGCCAAAGGAAGCGGCTAATACAGTTTTATCAAAGCGGAGCATTGGCAGGCAGGGCAGAGAGTTGATGTTTACAAGGCGAGGGCAAGCAGACGAGGTGCGAGAGAAAAGGAAGGCGGTGAAATCCAGTGGTAATTCCTCTCGGGCTGTAATCCAGGAGGATTACGTCTGCGTGCGGAGAGAGATTATATATTTATAGTTAAGATGCTCATCCGCTGTTTGCCGAGTGAATGGAGGAAAAGCTGGAAGTATTACAAGAGATGTATCAGGCCTACGGGAATCGGGTTTGAGTCTCGCTCATTAACTCCTCTATTACTCCGGCAAAACCAATGGCAAGATTAAGTATTACAGTTCAGTGTTACAAATAAGATGTTAACTCCATCCTCAAGGATTTGCAGAATTTAAAGCATCTTCTCAAGGAAGAGTTCTGGTGCTCTTTTGTTTGAAACACATCCTTCAGTCAAAAGCACAGATGCACTGGTCAACCAGCTCTTGATTGGAACTGGATGGTTTTTGCTCCAAAAACGTGATCGTCAACCCTCTTTTAGGTTTTACCGATCTCTGTTTCGGACATGCACACAAAAAGCATTGCAATATTTCCCCACAACGACTTTTTTTTAACGAGGTCTGTTAGTTCACCCAAAAATGAAAATGACTCCATGATTTACTCACCCTCAAGCCATCCTTAAGATGTATATTACTTTCCTCTTTTCAGAATCAGAGTTATGTTAAAAGCCTTCTGGCTCTTTATAACGGCAGTGAATGGTCACAAAGAGGATGCAGATGTAAATGTTATACAAACTGTCATCTTTAGCTTCCACTAACTGCGTAGATTTCCAGCGGCTGATAGAGGACACAGTGTAACCGCCGGTGAGATCTCTCAAGAACCAAGTTTGGTTTACAGCAAAGTATGGTTGCGCCTGAATAGTCAAAGATTCAATGCTTCAATAGGAGTGTGTCTGATTTCACACAGAACTACCGTTTATACACAGCCTACTAAGATAATGCTGTATATAAGAATCTGAAAACAAATAATCGTTAAATAAACATTTTGATGTGAGAATAAATCCAAGCACCCCTATAGATTTAAGTTTTACCTTCCATAATCCGTGACCGACAACAATGCAGAATATTAATAATTATGACTGGGACCGTCATATACAAAACATTAGAATGAGAACACTAACTAAAGCACTTTTTTGGTTTAGTCGCTGTGTTTCTGCATGTTGTCACGTGAATGACAGAGCCGCACAGACACGCTCATTTCTGCTTGCAGGGCCTTCTGTGCATTAAATCAGTTTTGCTGATGTGTAATGTATCTTTTAATGAAAACATAAAATATTATTAACCCGTTTGTATCTGAGAGGTGTCTATTACACATTTTTGGTAATTCTGACTGTCCAATGTCTGACTTGATTCTTATTAATGCATTTTGCTCCACCCCCAAACATATGATTCGGCTATCAGTAGATTAAAGGCAAGATTCTAAAATCTCAGATGAAAATCTCCTTTGAGTTAGGAAAGTCTCTTGACCATTAAAATCCTCTGCCAACTTTCAATACAAAACCTCGTTTTGAACTTTTAATTTGAGACTTGGCCTTTTGTTTTGCCCTCTCCTTTGTGCGTCCGTGTTCGTGATTAGCTTACGCTATACCGACGTCCTCAATCATCCGCTGAAATAAAAATAAAAAATTATTCACTGAATTTACTAATTTTTCTAAGGTAAGTGGTAGCAATCAATTTATTTTAACAGCATTTAAATAAAACTAAAATAATTTAAGTGTAGCTAAGATAAATAGTTTGCAATTTGTTTTTTTTTCCTCATAATTGTGCATAGAGATTATGGTTTCTAAAGTTTTAAATATGGGTATTTTTCTTAAACATCACTTCAAAAGGCCTTTATTAACCCCCAGATCCATCTATGATGGATCAACACATGTTTTTGGGCTTCTATAAGTAAGCTTTACGCTACGCGTCGGGTCCTGATCACACTGTCGGGGCTTATTTCTGCGATAACTACCGGCTGCCTGTATATTATCCCGCTTATT
>JAUMHG010000059.1:1329181-1348436 GCA_032359395.1 Enteromius anoplus | reverse complement strand
GCTCATGCACGGAGCTCTCTTTTAATGAGCTGATTATCAGAATCAGGTGCGTTAACAAAGAGAGACGTGCAAAATATTCAGAGCAGTGGGGCGCGAGGACAAGGATTGAGAATCGCTGGCTTAGAGGGTGAGTAAATCATGGAGTAATTTTCATTTAGCATGAACTCGCTCTTTAAATTGGTGTTTATAATGGTGCATTGGAGTCAGGTCAAAAGGAAAATTTTTATGAGTTAAATGCATAGTAAGCCAGTAGTTTCTGAGTTGGTGGTGTGTCAATGTTGAATGCAACAGATGCACTCTCTGTACCGATGCTAAAATTAATACAATTCTTTTTTTAGTTTGCAATTAAAGTTGCATCTAAGAAAATATCATAGTATCATACAACAGCGATAGAATATATAACAATTCAACATACAGCACCTTTATAAATTCTATTAAACAGAGCAAAAATGCGTTTGGGTTGATAGACCATCTTCCTGCTTTTGCACATTCGCTTTTGGATTCACTCTCTAGATTTGCGGTCGCATGTACTAGTTATACGATGGAGCATCAGTACTTACCAGTGGTGCTCAGGATCTGTAAATCCTTCGTCATTGTCCTCAGTCATCATATTCTGTTTATGTGGTAAGTGAAATCTTATGTACTGTAATTTAACTGTAACAGGCAACCGTTAGCAATGGTTATTTGTTTTCCATGCCTTCCAGAATACGGATTCACTATTGAGGCAAAGAGTGTCATCATTTTATGTTTTATGTTATGTTAGGCCTGCCATATTGTTTTTTGGCTTCTTGTTTCTGATCGCACATTAAACATCTTGCACATGTATTCTTTCTTAAAGAGAGAGAGAGAAAAATCAGCAATTGGTACTGGAATCAGCCATGAACAATCCTGATCAGTGCCTCCCTATTCTAAGCGCTAATAAGAAAACTTCTATCTTACCCAGGGTTTCCGGCAAACGCACACGCGCTCATTAGAAGAGTACAGTACAACACATGTGCCCTACAGATGGAGCGTAGACCGCATTCCTGTACAGAGAGAGAATACCTGAAGAACGCAAATACACAAGCTGGGAAAAAAAATGACACTCACATTAATTCTCCCGGCGTGTTTTCTGCAGGAGATGAAAGAGCTCTGGTGTAATTTCTGCTATTTATTTATCTTAAACGAGGGAATCGGGTGGATACTTATCCCAGGCCCTGATTGCCGCTGGGCTAATTAGATAGAAATATGCAACTACAGAAAAAAATGGAGAATTAATTAAATGTTTATTTCTCTTCAACCCCACCCTTCGAATACGGGAGGCTGGGTCTGAAACGCAGCCTGACAGACGAGAGGGAGAAATGCGGACAGGAAAAAAGCGTGCCAGCCAGAGAAGACCGAACCATATCTATGCCATCTGTTCTGAAGGCCGGACATTAACGGAGGCAGGCGACTCCGTGAGGCCTGGCGCGAGCGTCCGTCCGCTCTCGGACCGACGGACGGCTCACATCATTATGAAAATGTTGTTTAGGGCAGCCAAGTGGAAGGGGTGGGGCGGCTTCCTCATTAATCAGCATGTCTAATAAATCCTCGTGCCTCCTTTCTGACAGAGCATTAGTCACCGAAAAGCACTCGCTAAGAGACAGAGAAGAATGGGCCGCCTGTGGGACAGGGTCAATCAGAAACTCATCAAATGCGTCATTTCGCCTCTCCATTTAGACAAACAGCACTTGTTTATGGGAAAGATATCAGGTGTTCTGGAATAAGGAGCAGCGCTGAAACGGCACATCCATTAATCAGGCCTTGATTATACACGACGAGGAAGGTTGTTTATCCTAATTTCATTCATTGCGATCAACAAAGAAAATACAAGAGTATACAGCCATTAGTGGCAGCCGCGGATGGCACAATCATTTTCTCGTATTAAATAAAGCTGTGATGAATGAGCCAATAAAAACTAAAACAAAGAGGTTTTTATTACTTCAATTTAAACTCTCCCCTTCAATCTTGCTGTAAATAATGGTGTGGGTGTGAAAGTGTCTTTTAAAACATTTACTAAACACCGAATGAGATAATGCATACAAGATCCCGGCCAAGGCGAGGCTGTTTTTCAGGGCGAGCTAGTTAGGGGACGAAATCGTCAACAAGCGTCTTAGAGGACAGGACTACCGCTTTTTGATCAGCCATCAAAAGTGCCTTCGGACCGACAGGGCTCTGCGACTGCTTAATGAAAAACACATTTGCTTAACGCGTGGAGATGTCCCTCTGCGCTAAAATGAGCACAGATAGCATACCGCATTCAGAACTTAACTGAGAAATGTTAACAGACGGAGAGAGAGAAAGACTGGACACATACTATACGTAAAGCGTTTTTATGCATATTTGAATGCATGAAAAACCGTTTGCACTCAATTAATTAACAGGAACGTTAATACAGGGTTGCACTGAAAGCCTTGAATTAATACTTGATTTTTTAATTGAAGGTGAGATTATAAAATCAGCAAAAACACCCCAACTGTTTAAAAACCACCACGGCGAGGGGTTTAGCGCCTCTCATATAATTAGAGGAACAGTTATAAATGCTGTCATGGGAATCAATATGGCATATTCTTCCTGCAGCACTGTGTTTCAGCCGCTCACAGCAACTTACAAACCCCAGCAGGCGGGCCAAGCTAATTAAATTACTTTGCAAAGTTTACTTAACAGTAAATGGTTAGTAAAATTTAAGGTGATTGCAAATTTTCTTTCATTCCACTTCAGTCGCAGGCCCGTTTGAAACTCGTCTGCAAATAATTAGCGCATACATTTGCATCAAAATCATTTATACCATATGTTGCAGAAATTATGGAAAACAGCATGATTAAAATATTCTCTTTTTTCTGTTATGGTAATTTGTCAATATAGAGACAGAGAGAGAGAGAGGGAGGAAAGAAATGATTCCATTTGGATTTGAACATACAAGGTTTTGTTTCAAGAGCTCACCAGATGCTGTTTGAAATCTGCCAACAGTTAAAAGACACGGCTCTCCTCTCGAACCCGCAAACAGCATCAGCTCAACACTTAACGGTGCTCCACACACACCTGACCGGAGGAATAACTCCTAACACCTTAAGGTGGCATCGCTTAATAACATTACATCACCTGTCCTGTAATCACAGAGAGGGCTTGAAATAATAATAATAATAGTAATAAAAAAATGATAAAAGGTGCATACACGCCACCATTCAAAAGTAAGCTTTTTAATGGTTTTTTCTTAAGATGTTTCTTAGGCTCACCGAGGCTGTGTTTCTGCGATGTAAACTACAGGGAAAAAAAAGAAATATTATTATGATGTAAAATAACATTTAATATTTAATAAACATTAAAACCGAATTGATTCCTGTGAAGCAGAGCTGAATTTTCAGCATCATTACTCCAGTCTTCAGTGTCACGTGATCCTTCAGAAATCTAATATGTTGATTTATCAGTGCCGGAGACTGTTATGCTGCTTCATTTTTTTTTTTGCAACCTGTGATACTTTTTTAAGCATTCTTCGATGAATAAAAAGTTAAAATAGAAAGTTCTTCTAACAATATACACTACCATTCAAACGTCAAGACAAAAATCAATAAATGCTGTTCTTTATAACTTTTCCAAAATATTTGGCTGCACAACTGTTGCCAACCTTGATCACTTTCAGTGTCCCCGTAATTCAAAAGGCTTAAAAACATACTAAATAGTGTTTTTTGGAAAATCGAACAATACACGCAGTTTCCAATTTTTTTCAGTTACCACGTACCATTTGTGCAGTATAAAAACCATTAGGCCTATAGAGAGACCCCTTAAATCACAAAAACCAACATGAGTGTGTGTGTGTGTGTGTGTGTGTATGGGTAGTTGACAAACAAAATTGGACTGTGTCCTATGGCATGATATAGCAAAAATGTAAAAAACAAAACAAATAAATAACCACACAAATAACATGAGAAATATGTATCTTCATTCTTAGAGTTACAAACAGCATGAGAGGGTTTCAAAGAGAGCATGATAACTGCTCAAACCAGAGCATGCTGGAGGAAAACACCCTGAACAAACCCCCCCCCCCACACCATAAATTAAAGCTTGTATCTAAATCAGGATAAATTACAGTACTATAACTTCACTCGTGTGGTTTATTTTTCGTGGCCTGCGTCTGGAAATCTGTCAGCCTGCCTCATTATGAGAGCTAAGTGACTTTGACGTGTGCTACAAGCGTACTGCTGTGTTTTGGGTGAATGGAAGACCCTTATGAGCGTGAAGAGCGAGGTAATAGCAAATAAAGCTCCTCAACAATAAGTACAATAAGTAAGTCACTGACCCACATCTTTTCTTGTCCATGCGAGGTTTACTCAGCACGCTAATGTCACTAACCTCTGAAACGCAAGCTGTCACTCATTTAACAAAAGAGCCGTTTCTCCACTTCATACTTCCCAGAAGCATCTCAGAGGAAATAAAAGCGGCGGCAGGCTCCTAGAGGAGCACGAGTGATTTTCATGTAGGAATACACGCATTGTTTTTGTGTGCCGGAGAACACTTCCACCCCACATGTTCTCCTGAGATTGAGTGGGTGGCCACTGAGAAAGACAATGTGAAATAAAGCAGATAATGAGACAAACAGCATTTCACTGGAGTGAAGCTGTGCAGTAATGAAATATCTGAAGCAGAGGAAGAACATGTCTTTCATCACTCTCTCCGCTCGCACAAAGACAGACTCTGACCCGGGCTTTCCATGTTAGCCTATTAGTTCCAGTTCAGGTGTGTGTGTGTGAGGGACGGGAAATGTGACACCCTCGATGTATGTGGTCTGCTGGCCTCACATCTGTTGCAGCAGTCTGGGCAGTTAATGCTGCTTTTTACGGCAGAAATCAGTCAGCTTGCATTTTGTATAAGCTGCCCACTGCCAAGCTTTCAGTGCTCTCTCTCTCGCTCTCTCTGTGTCCCTCAAACTCAGCAGAGGAGGAACAAAACAAGTGTGTCGGTCTGTAATTAGCTGTGACTGAACAGGTTTATTTAAAGCAGTTTGTGAAGCCCTGGAAAGGAGTTTTGATGCACTCTGACCCTGCAGCCGGAAGATGTGACGGGAACAGAGCTCAAATTTGACTATAGATAAAGAGTATAAAATGTGTGTGTGTGTGTGTGTGGGGGGGGGGGGTTAGTTAAACTGGAAATAAAACCATAAAAAAAGCTAATGCACAAAAAAAAAGGCAAAACACACACACACAGAAACACTTTAGTAAGGACCTTATAAATATGCACACACACACACACATATATATATATATGTGTGTGTGTGTGTGTGTATTTATAAATTATGAAAAAAAAATAATAATTTAAATAAATAATTTAAAAAATATACAAAAAAATAAAAAAGCTAAATATATGAAATAACACTAAAAATAGAACATTAAATAAAATAAAACCCAAAAAAAAAAAAAAAAACTGAAAAGAAGCACACAGGAATGAACGCGCAGCCTGTGTCTGAGTCCATCTATCTACATGATCCTTGTTAGCAAAATGAACAGGCAGTTATTAAGGCACATTAGCGAGTGAGTCTGGTTTTAGGAACGCAGGGCCACAATGATCTGCTGCTCTGAGAGGACGGCCCGCGGGGGGTCAGGGCCCCTGGGGGCCGAGGGAAAGACTGAGAGAACGGACCTCATTACAGGTCTGCTGGGGCCCCTCCACTATTGAGTGTGAGCAGCTTACGCTGGATGATCTGTTTCACACACACTCGCAGAGTCCATCAACACACACACACACACACACAGGAGGAGGAGGGGGGCAGCTTAGAGCGCCGGGGCAGGATTTAGAGATCTCAGGAGACCTCGCTGAAAGAGGAAAGCGAGGGAATAGAGAGAGAAAGCTGGAAAGAAGCGATTGGCGGGGCTACAGAGGAACAGAGGGCTTAAAGCATGGCAGGACGACATTACCATCCCAAAACCACCAACATCTGCTCTATCACAGAGACGGGGGTGGAGGTCAGCTTCTTCACCGCCCATACGCCTCAATTCACTGCCATACACTGCAGGAGCAATCAACAGACAGGTCTATGCCCACAAACACACACACACAGAACATCTCATTACAGAAAGACTGACTGTCAACACTGAGAATCACATCTGGAAGTGCAAACCATCTCCAGAAAACTCATCAGACTGTAAGACATGGACTGTGTGGAGGAGGACAGGGCCCACTAGAGGGCCTCAGAAAATGTCCAACAGCACCTTGGGATGTTTAAGAGAATCCCTGCATAATAATAATAATTATATTAACGGAGAAGATACTTTATATCTATGTGGCAATACACTGTAGTGAGAATCAAGCATATGCAAATTTGACGTTTTTTAACAGCACTAATTAATGTTTAATAATGCTGCTCAGGTCATATTTGGGCTGATCAGAGACCAGTGCATAACTCACTTGTGCTGAAATCTCTCACACACACACTCGTGTGTTTCTCGTGCTCTCTGCTCTTTGATTTGTGTTTCTGATGCTGTCACATATCCTCTGCTTAGAAATGTAGGAGCCTGTGTTCTCTTGTTTGACTTCAAATTTCCTGGTATTCAGTTTTTGTCATGTGCTTTTCTGTCATCTGTTCCTAGCAGCAGTGTGTGTGTGTGTGTGTGTGAGGACTGACTGTGAGTGGTTGCTAGATGATGTATGCCATTCAGTCCCTTTAATATGTTTCCTGTACGACTGACAGCTGGGTCACAGCACACACACACACACGCAGGGACGCATGTTAAAAAGTATTAGCAGACTGTCAGATCTGCTGCATAATCAAAGCTCAAACGATGAAACGCAGCTCTGACGTGTGGAGAGATCTGCACACATACAGTCAACAGCTCAGCATTTCTTTGATCACAATAAGTGTGTGTTTTTCAGCTTCAGCAGTTCTGGGGTCAGTTGTGTGTGACACACTTTAGTCCCGTTGTGGGGTAAATGAGCGCTGTAGTTTATACATGAGTGCTGCACCATTAAATGAAGTTGAAATGTAACCCTGTGTGTAAACTAAATATTTACGGAAGCCTCCGAGCAGGAACAATGCTTGATGTAAGACTGGATTATATCAACGAGAGCGTGTTTTACGCATTTGAGCGCTTCAGAGCTATACAGTATTAAACCTTGTTGAGTCCAAGAGCAAGGCCCTGCACCGAAACTTATTTACAAAGAAATTAGGAGTGATCAAATTTTCAAATCAGACACAGATACAATTCTAATAATTACATTATGTAATTCTGTCACTCTTCAGGCATTACATTACTCACATTAATTCGTTTTTACATGATAAACTACATGATACCATTTATAACTTGACAAAACTAGAAAATAAGTACAGCTGGTATAGAAATATCCATGGTTTCTCATGGTTTTCCACTTCTAAAATCCCTGTGTTTATTCAAGACCGAACAAATTAAAATACGAAATACGATGCTAACTTCTATCTTTATTCTCAGCTTGTCTTGTCAAGCTGGACTTGTCTTCTTTTCAACCATTCAACGTCATCTCGAGACCCTCTTGGAAGTGTGCTGATGTCCTCTGATTGAGAACCACTATTATTATTTACTGTCAGACACTATTATGTGAATACCTGCAGCACGAATCAGATCTCAACAGTGCAGGGTTTGCAGCTTCAAAAGACCTGAACAAACTAATTCATCAATATTGTATACCTATCATAATTATACGGAAAGCCGATAAATAGACCACCTGTACATCGTTCCAGACGGTTTCCAGAAACAACGTTCAGCAAACCCAGAGTGCAGATTATTACTCATTTGTACAGCTCTCAGTGGATTTCTGCTCTTGAGTCTAGAATTCTGTATTTGTTTACATGTTCTAATATATTTTCACTTCCAAATGTATACTGCACACACTACCCTGCATTAACCCAGTGCTGGTCTTCTCATTAACTCATACTTCAACACATTTTGTTTTTGCATTTGTAAAAAATGTTTTAAAAGTTTGTGTTTTTCCACTTTCTTTTTAAATAAATAATTTTTCTTTTTTATTATCTCCATCACAAACTGATGATTTGCATTGTCTGTTCACAATATTGAGCCAGAGTTTTAAACACAATGCAAATTGTGAGTGAACGACGTAAAAAATAAATAGAAATTGAATGAATAGACTTTTTTTAGTTCAATAGTTGTTCATGCAATGCTCATTGTCTTATTTCGCTAATAGAAAGAACTGTTTTCGGGATGATCAATAGAATGTGTAAAAATAAATGACATTTGAAATATGATGAATCGTATACTGTAAGTACTGCACACTGAATACTGTTCTACTGAATGTAGTGCTGCATGTGAAAACAGGAACATGTCCAATAGCAGGTTGTGTGCTTAACCCAGAGATCCTCTAGGTCTAGCTCTAGTTCAAGAAACAGATGTTCAAAACGTGCCTTTTCCACTTCATTCATCACACCAGAAATGGAAGTTCAGGTCAAGCGCGTTGCATTGTGGGATACGGTACCCATCACAATGTGCTCAGATCAGGGATCCAGACCACAGCCAACCGGTTGCATTTTGTGCAAATGAGTGACCAACGAGTTCAGCGGTAATGAGCAGAGCAGGAAGAATACGGAGAGTCTTAAGAGAAATGAAAACGACTGTACCTGCAGCCTGAAGCACCAGCTGGAGGCGAGCTTTGGCCTGTTCCGCAGGAGTCTAGAACCACAGAGAGGTACGTTAGTAAACTGTCTCAACACTGGATTAGGAGGAAACAAGACAACACAAATCGACTCTCTGACCTGAAAAAAATATACACTATATTAGACATTTTCTACATTTTTCGAATCGTTGTTGCCAAATATTAAAAGTTAACGTTGTGTTTTCAGAATGCTGTTTCATGCACAAGACGTGAGCTCATGTCATGTTTAATATTTCATGTCTGCATGGTGACAGACTGAAAGCTGCTGGTGTCTTTATTTTAACAAAACATTTACGGTTAATATGAACCTAATAGCTACCGCTTTTATGCACTGAAAACCGAATGCCTAAATTTTAGCTACGAAATATTTGCTTTTGTGCTTATTTAACAACACTCTTAAGAATAAAGCTTCCAAAAAGGGTGTTTTGGAGCGATGCCATATCAAAGAACATTTAATCTGTAAGTTTTCTTCCCCAAAACCTTTAGGTATTAAGGTCATGTAGAATAAGGCTCTAATGTGTGCTTAATTAGATACTAATAAATGGCTAATATGCTAGTAATATGCATGCTAATAGGTGTTATTGTAAAAAAAAATGTTACCTTTTTACATTATAAAATAATTTTGTTTCCATGATGGAATGATGGTAGCACTTCTGTATTAGTGACCAACTCTCACAGCTAACTACTCAGCATGCATATTATTAACACACTGGCTGATTATTAGTACATATAAAGCACATATCTTTAAACGTTCCCGATACCTAAACCTACTATCAATAAGCAATGAATCAGCAGTTTAATGAGGCAAACGTTAGTGGTGAGAATCGGACCTTAAATAAAGTGTGCCTGGTATAAAGGTTTTTTCACAGAATGAAGTTTTTAACAGTGAAGTTTTGTCTTATATACACTTCCTGTGTGCTTTAACCAGACGATTGAAGTCACTATTGAAGTTAGATTTTTACGTTGACTAGTTAAAACGTAAAAAAAATCTAAATTGTCATCTTGAATTGGTCAAACATTCAGGAAAAGTTTGCCCTACAATACATAAAAACATTTAACAACACCGCTTCAGTGGCGGGGTTAAAAAGAATGATCTTCTGGAGGAAATCACATCTTCAGTCACGTACGGACGGCGATATATCCCAGTGGGTTTTCGTGTAAACATGCGCACGAGGGCTAAACGTGTGGAGATTTCCAGCGCGCTGGCTCTGGAAGAGGCTGGGATATAATTCCAATATCTCCACTATTAGATTCCAGCCTCTTAATTGTCAAGAAAGAAGAATGATGAGGGAGGGAAGTTATAAAGGGCTATAGATTGCTCTCGAACACAGGAGAGCCCGGTGTGTGTTGCTGTTATGAAGGTGTGTAGGATTACAGAGAAATTAAATGCTAATAGGATGAAATTTAAATGTGGATCCTGCAAGGCTCACCGTAGCTCTTCGGAGAACGTGGGTGTCGCTGACAGTGCTAACGCACATTATTCAGCAGAAATTTGATTTATCAAACTGTAAAGGTGTCACTTTCTAAAAATGTCATTTGGGGTGATGACAGGGAAATATAATGACCCGCTTTAATGTAAAACTGTCACTCTGCCGTGTCCCGGATGACAAACACATCAAGCTGCGCTCGGAAATCTGCTTGTTTTTGACGGCTCGCCGTCGATAACTTCCACAAAAACACGCATGCCTCTTCTCTGTGGTCTTTCTGAGCGTGCTCCTCTTACTTTTTCCCTTTTTTCCCCTGCTTTATATTGTTATCAGAAGCATATCAGACCGTTTCGGGGCATCAATCAAGCAGACAGAAATAAAGGAAGGATTATTGAATGTTCAGATAAATCCCCCTCAAAGCCGTCTTCTCTTCTCTCTCCCATTACAATAACATCCAGTCATGCCGCAATAACGAGGCGGAGGAACAGACGGATCACACGACTTTAAATGGAAGGATAATAGCTGGCAGGGCAATCATCTTAGTTACAGTTTATTATGAAATTTCTACCATTGCATTTGCATTTGTTTCAATTGACCCTGAGGCAAGTGTCCGGAGATATTACACCGCCGAGTGTTTAGACAGGAAAGAAAAAAGGAAAACACACAAAAGGGAGAGGGAAGAAGCAAAAAAAAAAAAAAAACGAGCGTCAATATGAAGAAAAATATAATTAGTTTCAAAGGATGACAAATGGGTGGCGGATTAATAATTAGATAAGTTTGTCAAATTATGAGACAGGCCTCATTCTGGCAAACACTGAGCAATAAAAGAGAGAGAGCTGATAAAATTTGACACAGATATAATACAAATAAGCTACAAAACACTGTTTGACACCCACATCCCGACTGGATTCAGAACGCCAGCCCATCGAGTCTTAATAAGCCTCTGTGACCGCACAGGATCCTAATTAAGAGCGATCTGTAGGAAACAGAACCAGGTGAGAGTGGTGCTGCGATGTGAAAGATTTCAACTGACAGAAAGGGAAAAAAAAAAACAGGGGGCCCACATACATATACTAGAAAACTACTTATGTGTTTTATCTGCTGGTTTAAATGAGGCGCATCAGAGTGACGCCGCCAACTACTGGCCTGACGTCAATAATACAGACATTGTAGCTGCTTTTAGCGGATCCATGGGAACAGGGGTCATTTTGTAAGAAAAACCTTTCAAATAATGCCACATTAGAACTCTTCCAAAACTGAACAGAGACTATTCATCTGAAAATGACAATTCTACCAGTGTTTAATCTTTTATTTGTCATTCCAAACATTTGTTTTCCTGAAACAGACCTCATTGACTTTTAAAACAAATAATAACAAAAAATATAATATTAATAATTAACACGTGCACATGATGACTATTCCCTAAATAAACGTGGCGTTCAAGGTCCAAAGTGTTCATCATTACTATATGATATTATCACCGAACGGTTGATTCAATCTTCCTTTACCTTTTTTTAATTCGCACATCTTTATATTTCTTTTTGGAAAAACTGAGGCGCATGAGCTCAGATCTGTGCTACATGAGCATCAAACCTCTGCTGAATTAAAGAAACGTTAACAAGAATCCAATATTAGATAATAATAAGAATATTATATGCAAAATATATAACACAGTAATAAGAGTAGTATTATGAAACATTATTATAATATATTTCTGTGATGCGCAGCTGTATTTTCAGCATCATTACTCCAGTCTTCAGAAATCAGTCTAATATGATGATTTGCTGCTCAAGCTGGGCCCCATCCAATACATTTCATGTTAATCTATTTCCATTTTCTGTATCTTCTGGGGTTATTTTTTTTCTAAGCTAGCAAAAACCATGTCTAAGAAATCATGAAACATACCCAGTTTATCATCCATATATTTAAAGTAAAAAAAAAATAAAAAAATTGTATTGCCCAATGAAATACTTTATTTTCTCAAATACAGTTAAATTTTTTACCAAATTCGGTCGATTAATTAATTAGTTAATAAACTTTTTTTTTTTTTTTTTTAAGAAAAACTTTTACATTTTATATTTTTCTGGTAAACATTCATTAAACAATGTATAATTGTATTATTAGTAGTGGTACTATCATTAAATTAAATATATTTCTGTCACACTTTCTTCAAGTTAAACCTAACTTTTATTCGCTGGGCTGCTGGAAAGACGTTTTCTATTTGTTTGTATATATGAAGCTTGCTCAGGAAGAGACTCTCTAGAGATTATGTTTGTGTGTTCATGAACTCATATATTAAGTGAGCGGCAGAGGTTGTAATAGTAATAACTGTTCGTCTGTGCCATTCATTCAGACATGCAGAACATGCAGGATTCATAATTACTTGGAATTGTGTGGCTTAACATTCAGACACATGTCAGAATTAAAGTGTACTGACCTACTTTAGATTTTCTTTATCCACAATTTGGCAAATTCTGTGAGATTCTGCGCTGTACAGTAAAATCTTTTTTATGGCTGAATTCTGTCTATGCCTTCGAAGGGAAATCATAGGGCCAAACTCCAAAAAAAAAAATGTATTATTATCAATGGTAAAAACTGTTGTCCTGCCAAATATTTGTGGGTAAACATTGATTTTAACCAAGGGTTTTTTGTTTTCTTTTCCTGAATAGAATGTTTTTAAAGTGCACTTTATTTCTTAGCTACAGTGTATAAGTGTATGTGTAATAACGCCTTGTCCACACGAATCGGAAGGAAGGAAGTCATCTTTTTCAGGCTTCTGATTGGCCAAAATTTGTATACGGTTGAGATTACATCGCCACCTGTTGGTTTGGCATGCTCTTGACTTGTGTTTGCATTTTCATGTGGACAGAGATTTTTTTAAAAAGGGAAGAAGGAAAAACATGTGGACATGGCCTGAATGTAGTGAAATCAGCACTGCTCCAGCAGTCTCTCACAGCACAAACAGAGCTAGCTTGGGCAGCAGAGATGATGAGTGCAGGTTTCATGGGGTTTAGTGTCCCGGTGACAGGTCCTGGATCAGCGTCTATCTCTCATCCACTCACACACAGCCGACCTGAATAAACACTGAGCCAAACCAATTATCTCAATTACCACACCACACTGCTCACAGCTCCTCTCTGCTTCTACACTCATCCTCATCTGTCCTGCAAAGCATTATATTCACTGCTTGTGCCTATAAAAAAATGATTCGAACAACTATATATATATATATATATACACACACACACACAGTCACTGGCTGCCATCAACTGTTTGGCAACCAAAGTTCTTCAAAATCTTCATTTTTGGGTAAAATATCCTTTTAGGGAGGCATAATATATTACTTTTTCAATATGTGTGTATACATATATATACTTTTTCAAATAAATAAATAAATATATATATATATATATATATTTATATATATATATTTATTTATTTGAAAAAGTATATATATATATACACACACATACCCAGTGGGTACGGAAAGTATTAAGACTACTTAAGACCATGTGATATTTCAGATTTACTTATTTAATAAATCTGCAAAAATGTCAACAATTCTGTGTTTTCTATCAATATGGGGTGCTGTGCGTACATTAGTGAAACTTCAATGATTTTATCAAATGGCTGCAATACAACAAAGAGTGAAACATTTAAGGGGGTCTGAATACCTTCCGCACAAACTGTATATATGTGTGTACTGTTTATATTTATTATGTATATATATAAATAAATACAAACACATGCATGTATAGATTTAAGAGAAATATGTTATGTTTAGGTATTAAATATATTTATGTATACTATGAAATATAAGGATAGAAATGTATAACTGCATACACATGTAAATATTTTAAAGATGTATGTGTGTGTATTTATTTATACATAATAAATATGCACAGTACACACATATATTACGTAAAAAAACTTTTGGATGTGATTAATCACGGTTAATCATTTGACAGCACTGATATATATATATATAACATATTACATACTATTATGGGTGTGTGTGTGTGTTAAATTGTTACAACAAATTCCATTTCAAATAAATGCTGTTTTTACACTTTCAACAGCTGTTTTTAATGTTCAGATATTTTTTTGTTTGTTTTTTTGAGCAGCTAATAAACACATTAGGATGATTTCTTAGAGATCATGTGACACAGGAAAGCGGTTTTGATCACAAGCAAAAATTAACTTTACAAATATAATCAAATAGAAAACCTATTTTGAACTGTAATAATATTATACATTATAGATTTTACAGTTTTTTTTGATTAAAGAAATTCATCATTGGTGCAACTCTAAACTTCCGAACAGTAGTGTATACAGCCTATAGAGTATATATAGTTTCTTCCGTTACTCATCGCTCATCTCATCTCATCTGACTTCCTCATCCTCATTTATAGTCATTTTTCATTTGTTATTTCCAACCTCTGGCCCATTCCTTAACCTAAAAAAATAAATAAAAAAAATAAGGACCGGAGCATTACGTTACAGGATCCCCCTAGAAAATGCAATATTCAGTTTTTAATATCCAGGTCTATAAGATCAGGGTAGAGATGGGCTCCAGTGCAATATGTTTATTTATATATTTATAACAAATACTGCATATCAGGAGTTCTGGGCCGGGCGTCTATAAAATATAATGTTGTGTATGGATATCTTTTTTAAATATAATCTCAATATGAAATCGGAGGCCTTTTTACAATGTGCCATACTTCAGGACGGCGCTAACAGCATTTAGGAAAGCAGAGGCTGTTCATCTTTGTGTCTACAGTAGGCACTGCCGCTGCATAATAATAAGCTTTCCTGCCCCAAAATGTTATTTAGCCGCCTGACGCTCATTTCTCAAACTTCACCACTTTTACAATTTTCCCAAACTTTTATTTCCTTGATTATTGCCAACAAGATTTCATTACGTATTTAGAATGTAAACAAGCGTGAGTGATGACAGAGGTTTAACCGCGGCGGTCCTCGCCTTCAACCGCGCAATTCACACAAAACCCTCCCTCCCTCCCTTGCCCCAACAACACACACACACACACAGAAGAGTCAGGCCAAAATGGAAGGCAATTGTATTAATAGACTTTTTTGACATGCACGTGTGTGTGTGTGTGTATTAGTGCATGTTTGTGTGTGTGTGTGTGTGTGTTCAAGCCAGAGCGGGCTGGGCGTTGGGCTCACACTCAACTCATAAATCATGTAGAAGAAAAATGAACAAATGTGGCGGCTAACTCATCTCCTCGCCATCCGGAGAAAATGAAATTCACTGGAATACCTATCAAAACTGCAATCATCAGGAGATAAAATCGCCTTTGCTCTATCTGCACTTTCCGATTTAATTTCCTTTATGCCCTTGACATTCAGAGATACCATTTAGATAATGCGTATACAGTAAGGGACCAGCTCGCCCGTCGCGATATATATATATATACGCCAGGACCTCGCGCTAAATCCAACGCCATCGTTTGCAAATGAAGACAATGCGATACTTCTTTGTTGTTTTTGTTCTGTTGTGAGATCTATGCAAAGAGGATTGGAGAGAGAGAGAGATAAAGCGGCGGGATATGAAAGCCGTGCCCGTCCCCTCTATCAGTATGACATGCAATTATGTCTGGGCAGGCGTCAGGTTAAAGGTCGGCCTGATGACTCCATCATTTAGCCGGCCGGCTTATTTCACAAATGCAAGGAGACGGAGGCCCGTGGCAGACTCGCAGACACCTCCAATCTGATGAAATCATTAGTGTAATAAGCATGTAAATCTGCTTGCAAATTATCCTCGCGCAGCTCCTCTGCTTTCATTTAGCTGACACTCGCTGAGGTGTTGTCAGATCACCTCTTTATCCCACAATCAAATTACTGGCAAACGGACGGGGACGAGCACTGGACGCCGCATCGATTTCTAAAGCCCTGATCTTCTCTCGCTTTGTTCCAGGAAGACAGGTGCTTTTGATGATGTTATGGGATAAATCTATTATTAAGCAGCCCAAGATCTGGCGGAGCCAAAACAGAGGCGTTTCTCGCAATCGCTGGTGCTAATACGCAGCGTCAATAATTCATTACACATAAACAAGGCCTCAAAAGCTAAAACCCATGGGGGAAATTAGTTTTACATATAATTTCTGCATTCTTAAAGCTGATGGACGTGAGAATGACCCAACACAGAACATTCATGCATACTACAGTAATACCATGATTGTTACGCCGTGCATGAGATTCAGGCCTCTAAAATGAAAACTGTACGAGAAAGATCAGTAAAGCAATAAAAAAAAGAAAAGAAAAATCATCCTCGGTTTTTCCACCCAAAAGCTAATAAACATAACCATAAAAGTCCCCCAAAGAAATAAGGTTAACTGTGATTTGCCATCCAAACTGTGTTCGCCATTCGGCAAAATGAAGAAGATACGAAAAATAGTTTCAGTAACTGGATATTTTTGGCGCTAATGGTCGGGAACGCAAGATTAGAAGTAGCTACTTTTAAAGACTGTTATAAAGTTGCTTCCATCTAGACTTTGTAAAGTTTGCCGTCTCTTAACAGTGGTAGGCTGTTTATGGCTCATGTTTGCAGGCTGAACGTGTGTGTATTTCGGGGAGGGATGCAGGGGGTGTACACTTATGGCTCGTCGGCACAAATCTTGATAAAATACTGCAGCACCTGCTGTCTGACGATCGGAAGCAATCTACTAGCTTTAACAATAAATTCTCAGGTACTATATTCACATATTCAGATTTTCAGGAATTGTATCTCTGAACACGGTCTGAAGACTCGCGTATCTGCATGTTTTACCAGAACTTCGACCTCGTCGCATTTGATGAACACAAATAAAGTCCAAAAACCAAGACCGGTTTCAATATTTACTCAAAATAAACTCTCGCTAGGGATCAAGTGAATCCACTAACAGTAATATACTGTACATGTATCTTATATCCAATGATGGACATGCCATTTGAAACACATTTGACATTTTAAAGCTGTAATATGAAATGCCCATGACATGAAAAAAATAAATAAATAATTGAAATGATAAAGATTTTTTTTTCTTCAGACCATTTTGCTATTTTGTCACGTGAAGCCTTGTGAATTTAACTATTATATATATATATATATATATATATATATATATATAACTATAACTATAATAAATTATTTAATTTATTTTAATTAATTTAGAAGTTACAATATTTTACTTTCAATTAAATGCCAAAGAATGTTTATTCTGTAATCAAAATACCAATAACAACAAGGAAAAAAGACGGTGGGACATTTAATTATAAATAAGCCCTAAATAGGCCTTATTTTGAAGTTTCTATGCTACTATTGCTCATTTCAAAACATATGAGATTAGGACAGCCTACAACACATTACAATACGAAAACCACCGGCTAACCATTGTCATAGTTCATCAGTAGTTCATCCGTGTTTATTGATTGTGAATGCAAACCTGCAGAACAGCGCCTCATTTTGACTTTTAAAACGTGCAGTATTAACAAATTTTAATAAATACAAGGTGTGCACTTTCTGTTTTTCTTTATCTCCAAATACACAACGTCACGCAATAAAAAAAAAAGACTTTGTACCATTTAAGAATTACTTTTTGTTTCTTTGCACACACTCTCCTAATTCAATTTGACAGTTTCTACAGTTCTAGAAACAAGCATGAGTTAAGCGCTCACACTGTGTTTGTGATCTACACAAGCTTCAATCAGTTAACCCATTGTTGAGAAAAGTGAAAAAGTTGAGGTCTCCGAGGACAGAATGAGCTGTGCTCTCCAGGCTGGCCACACTGTAGAGAGACTCTTTTCAAACAGACATATTGATTCAAGAGGGTTATGCATGTAATCTTCTTTTCAATAATTCACTGTGCTTTTATACAGCTGTAGATCAATGCATGCGCTCATAAACTCTCCTCCCCTTTCACTCGCTCCTCTGTCAAATCTCTTCTTCCATCAACCCTGCTCTATCTTTTCTTTCATCCTCTGTTCCCTCTACATCTGTCCATCTCTCCATTCTAATGAAGATGAGTTAATTACACATTAACCTGCGGCACACAGTCAAAATGAATAATAAAAAATGGTGCATTAACGGTGATATGGTTAACAGGACACTCCACTAAACCATGTGATTTAAAAGATTTCAATGTGTTTAGTCTATGGATGCAATGATAGTATTTTTTATTAGAACCGACCGATCGAATCCAGACAAGTCTGAGTATCGTCCGATACCGATATATATGTATATAAATTCAATACTTGTGTTTTGACCTAAACTTGACTCTTTTGTGTGTGTGCACAATCTACTAAATATAGACAACTTAAATTTAATTGAAAAAATAAATAATTATAACATATTTATACTAAAACACTATTATAAATGAGGTTCGTTTAGTAGCAAAAGTATTTTGTAGAAAAACCACATTGCTTTTTGTATTGTTGTAAAATATATTAATGAAACAAATTGATTTAGTTTTATAAAAATATGTACTATAAAATTAATTTAATTAAAAAAATTAATAAAAAGATGCTTTTAAATGCACAGCACAGTAATGAGGCAGGAAACAGTTTCAGTTATTGTGCGCTCTTGGAGAGAATCTAAGTCATATATTATGCAATACAGTCTGCAGAGAGGAGACAAGATCTCTGGTCTTTGACTTTTTGGTGTTTTCTTCATAATGTTTTTATACTTTTCTTGGGGCTTAACAGTAACACAGAATAGTACTCAAACAATATTGGATTTAGATCTGCCTCATCTGACCGATATTTAATTATAACAGCTGGCACAAAATGTTCTGAAAAATAAAGGTTGTGGATTATTGACATTATTTTTTGCGAATGTAATGTGATTTATAGCAAGCTACACCAAAACACCATAAAGTTCTCCGCAATCCCTTCACATTATGGATATTCCATCCCTTTTCTGTGATGAGCACAGCACTTCATTGTTGAGCGCAGGGCTAGAAGGCAACTATTAGTGTTTTGTTACATCTTAACATACAGGCTATTAAAACTTGCTGACCTCTAATCTGAGTATTTATTATAGTTCAGGATAGACTAGCAAAACGCTATTAACACCACTTACACTCTGCAGCATATTTTTAATTTTTTAGAGGATTTCGCATATCTGAATTTAAAAGGGTGCCTATCTCACATACATTGGAGTAAATCCATAAAAATGG
>JAUMHG010000059.1:1307661-1321073 GCA_032359395.1 Enteromius anoplus | reverse complement strand
GTTACATTTAATGCTAAAGTATCGTTAACGCCAATACAAACATTATTCTAGTGTGTTAGAGCAGAAAGATGCAGCTCCGGTTAAACAGCTGGATGTTGGGTTGAACGTTACCTGAACGCCGCGGGTGATAGTTTGTAACGTGTGTGTTTCTGGTTCTCGTCTGTTTGGGGGTGGGAGGAGCAGATGCGGGTCCCTGTCCTGTCGTTTGCGCTGCCTTGTTAAGCGTAGCACTGAAAACATTATATTTTACACAGTTTCTTCTCTCTTTTTTTTTCTGAATCGTTCGTTTCGTATGCGCACCGAACCGAAAGCCTCGCACCGAACGGTTCGATATAATATGACGAATCGTTACACCCCTAATATATATATATACACATACAAACAGTATTTTAATGTAGGTCTACCTGAAAAGTCATGAATTTTCCTGAGGCTTAAACAGAGCATTGTGATTGCAACACCAAGACCATGGATTTATTAATAACGGTTCTTACGTTTACGGTTTAACAATGTAAAAATAAAAAATTGTAAATTGTAATATTTCACAAAATTATAGTGTTTTACTAACGCAGCCTTGATGAGAAGAAGAGACTTAAGAATCATAATGTCACCAAGCTTTTAACAAGTAGTTTACTAAAATAACTAAAACTAAAATAGAAACTTTAAAATATTAAGTGCATCTCAATGATAACACTAGCTTCTCTATTTTTTTTCTGTTATGTCTATTCCATGTCTTTTTATTCATTATACAATAAACAAAAGCAAAAAAGACTATAACACTAGCTTGCGCTTTTTTTTTTTCCTATTCTGTTTTATTGTTATTATACATATATAAAAGAAAAAGAAGAACAAATAACCTTGCTCTACATGTTCTGCGTTAAGCTAAGACTTATCATAGCACTTGCATATCACTGCTCTTTTGTTGGTTTTGATTGCTTCCATTGTCCTCATTTGTAAGTCGCATCTTCTAAATGAAACCGATACTAAAATAAGACTGATGTGTAGTCTTACTCGGCTGTTTGCTGAAGAGAGCGAGAGATCACGAGAGAGGACAGTGATTAAAAACACCACACGCTGTATCTAAACGGGGAAGTGGATGTGTTGACAAGCACATTTCCATAATGCTCCTAAATCCAGAAAGAGGTCTGTCATGTCAGGATCTCATAAGCAGCTGTTCCGGCTCTAATCAGTCCTCGCTCTGTCTGTCTGGACCATAAAACAGCGCAGCCACGGACGCAGACGCATTACAGGCCCATCAGGAGCGGCCTCGCCAAACGGCCGTAAAAGTGGGCCGGAGCGAGGCTCTACTGATTAGATATGAGTTTGTTGTGGATGGCGACTGCACAGCTCAGCATGAGCAGATCACTTTAATTGGATTGTGGGATTTCATTTGGTTTTGCCGGAGCGCCGTCATCACGCTCCAGGGCTGGATCTCTGTGTGCGCGAGTGACTGCGATTGTGGTTATGATTAAACTAAACTAATAAACCCCCACAAGGCAGTAAAACAAGAATTGTGAACATAATCAGAAAATGCTTAACATGTTAAAAGCTGGGGAAGCTTTGACGAAGTGTGCCCGTCCTCTCAGCGGCTCCAGGCATGTGTGTGTGTGTGTGTGTGTGCGCTTTAACTGCCTCCTAATGCTTAACCAGATTACAGAGGCCAGTAAGTGGATTGTTCCAGCTTTCCTTCGCTCACATGGGGTGTTTGTATTGTGATTAGCGGTGGCCAGAGCAGTCCACACACACAGAGCCGGGGCAGCTAATGTCCATCCCCATAACAAACACACTAAACAGCATTTCAAGATTTTGTCAAAGCAACAACCCAAACTCGGATGCAAGGTGTTTGAAAAGAAAATGTTATGAGCATTATTAATAAAGTCAGCGATTATGTTGCCATCTAGAGGGCCTCTTTTTGGAAACATTTAGTATCATGTTTATTTAGTATCAACAAAAAAAAAGGTCATTGCAACTTCTCATCTTACAGTTTTGTCTACTCTGACGTTTTGTGCAATCTTATATCTCGCATTTCTTACTTTTTTATTATTCTACTATATATTTATAATTTTAATTTTTGAAAACCTGTTTTTTTATACCACAAAACAAAAAATAAAAAGGTCATTTTATTTCATAATAGTCTTTTTTCTTGACATCTTACTGCTTTTCTTTCCCAAAATTGCAAGTTTATTTATTTATTTATTTATTGCAATTGCAAGGTTAACATTGCACGACACAGAAAACCGATTCTCTTTTCATTATCGACTATGTGGGCAAAAACAAATATGCATGCAGTAATGCATTTTGACCAGTGTGGTGCTGTAGCGTGGGAAAGATTTACAAAACTACTGTACAAACAAAAAATGATGTTGTGTGTAAAGACGCCAGTATACTCACAATATACTTCTTTCTCATGCTTCGCTTAAAAAGATGTATTTCTGCATTGTTGAAACTGTTAAGTTTATCAAGTAAATTACAGAAAATGTTTTAAAAAACACGCTAAATGATCCAAAGCAACTAACAAATGAAGACAATGAAAGCATTCAAAGTCAACAAAAGAGCAATGATATGCCACTGCTATGTCATGTCTCAGTTAATGCAGTACATATAGAGCAAGGGTTTTTTAATTAAATAGCTAATAAACAAAAAAAGAGAACAGAGCAAGCTAGTGCTGAGGGCGTTAGTGTTTGTCGGCTGTATAATACTGTAAACAAAAAGAAAAGCAATAGATAGAACAGAAAAAGAAAAGAAGCTACTGTTAATTTATTTATTTATTTTTAAATCATATAATGCATGTAAAGATAATGCATCACACAAAGACTTTGGGGATTTTATTTCTTTATTTTTAATTAAACTATTCTTTTTTTTTTTCTATTCTGTAGCATCTTTGCAGTATTTTCCTGTAAATTAATTACGCACACCTTTTAAAGAATTACTGTCTAAAATTTGTACATGCATTTTTACAATAATAATGCTAAAAATTATATAAAGACATCCTGAAAAGAGGCTGTGTCCAATTTAGCTCGCATCTGGGTACAAAATATCCTCACATAAATCAAAATATGTTTAAGTAGGTCCACACACACACACACACACACACACGCACACACAGTGCCTTAATAAGAAACAAGATCGCTTTACAATGTCTCCTCTTTTTCAATAAATTTTGCATGGAAACACATTGTGCTGGGTGTGGAGAAGCCTGCTGTCATCCTCCAGGTCTGATCAATCTTTCATGAAAACAACACCACACGTGGGTCTGTAAGCGCCCCGCCACGCTGCTTCCCCTTTGATCCCCCCCACGCACACACACACACACACAAATCACTCATGAAGCTCTTCAAATGTGTTTGTGTCAGAGTTCATACAGCAGGTTAACAAACCACAAACCCAGGAACCGAAAACAGAAGGAGGAGTCAAGCCGACCGGAAGCAGCAGGCTAGAGCTTTTTATGTGTGTCCCTGAGCGTCTACTACACCATAAGAGTGAATGATGGATGTGTGATTCACACACACACACACACTCGCAGCATTAGCATAATCCTATAATAATCATATTATCTCATTAGTCATGTTGTTTTCCCACATCCAGAACTTTAAACTACTGTCATTATATTGATTATTGACTGTTTATGATCATCTGCATCCTTTTACATACAGGATATGGATTCTTCACCCACTTACTGCAAATGATTCATCCATTATTTACATTAAAGTTGTTTTATTTGAGTAACTCAGAAAAGCGATATCAAATTGAGCAGTAATCGTGAAAGGCGCTCTGATTTTGATTGTGTACAGGCATGCAGTTACCACACACAAAAACTTATTTTTATGTACATTCTACTGATCAACATTAATAATCATGATTACAATATCAGTGGAAATTATCAACAGTTATGATGTTTGTCATAATTAAGTAGCGCTGCATAGTATCAAAAAAAAAAAAACTAGAAGACCTTAGCAACTGTTTAGAAACACCCTAGCAACCACCCAGAACACAACAGAAATTGCCTAGCAACGACAACTTCTCAAAAACTCCCTGGCAACCTTGCATCTAACTAACTGATCACCCGGCAACCGCTCTGTCAAGCCACACTATTGTTAGTGTGTCTCTGTGATGGAATCCGATTGCATTCATAATGATTTTTTATTTCGGTCAATCTTTGAGTTAAGAGAAAAAAACATGGTCCTCAAATGTATTTACACGTATCCGTTTACACTCAGAACAAAAGAATAGCAGATATTCAGTTCATCGCTATCCAATCCATCGTGGAGAAGTTCATTAATTAAGCATTAATTAAGACGTCAGAATGAGGCATTCATCTACATTTAAAACCAGTGCAGTGAACTAACAGAGTTGTGGAGGTACTGAAGGGGTTAATATTGCTAGTGCGTTTTGCATTTAACGGACAGAAAGATAAAGATAAAGATTAAGACGTCTGGTAATATCCACGGATGCTGCTGCGTTACTGAAGGCGGAAAGAGTTTCACAATGATCATCTGCATTACGCTGCTGCTTAATATAGTTCTTTTTTGTTTGTTTGTTTTTGTAACAATGCACAAGTCTTTACTGTAACAGCTATCGCATGCATCAGTCACAGACAAACCTGAAATGCATAAGAGAAGGCTATAGAACACTGTAATCTAGTGTAAACAGCCTCCAACCAGATACTTAAGTCTTCACTACTTCTTTATTTAATGCTTAATTCATCGAGAGTTCACCCTTACGTCACGATCCTTCCCTCTCTCACATAAAGACAAATGCACACTTTTGGTTTTCGATGAGAAATGCATATTTAACATGCATATGCTTGCATACAGAACACAGACCGCTTCAACACCGTCTTACTGCATTACTTTTGTTCCCTCCAGATATCATAAAAGAAATTACGGAGTCGGAGGTGAAGGTGTACGGGGCAGTATGTGAGCGCACAAACACATCAGTGTTGCTGGAGATTGAAGCTCAGATTAAGGCAGCGGTCCCGAGGGTCTAAAGTGTTTAAGATTACGGCCCCTGTGTTTGCTCATTTGTGTTTGTCCGTCCATTATGTTAATGTCATGCCAGCCACATCCCCTAATTACAGCCACAATTACATCTATTGACTCCCTCAGGACACGTAAGCTGCAGAGAAACTAAATACAAAACACACACACAGACTAACCGTCTAGCAGTCAGCGTCTGCGGATCAAACGGTGTGTTTACCGTTTAACAAAGAACTAGGGATGAATGAGTGTAGATTTAGAAACACTTTTCAATTCATTTAAACTGTGTCTTGTCCAGTCGTTTCCAGATCACGAGCAAGTATCTCTAAAACCCTGTTAAAAACCCCTATAGCACCTTTGGAGTTCCCAGTCTTGAGAATCTCTTCTTACGCTGTGTTATTACCATTCAGCTAGATTATTTCAGTTAGCACAGGGATTGTTATTTGTTTTTGAAGCTTAATAAATCTGATTCATGTACCTCAGTTTTTGAGTGAAAATGCATTATGTGTGAATAATTTTGTCATTATTAAAACATGAAAATAAACGCGCACTGTTTATCACACCGGTATGCTTTGTTTAACCAGGACGTTTGTTTAGAAAAGCTTTTATTTTTTGTACAAAATGTAACTAAGTCAGACTTATTGGGGCAGTTTCCCGAACAGGGTTTAAGACTAGTCCTAGATTAAGATAAATGTTAAGAGCTGTCTAAACTGGAAAAGGCTTGCACTGAGATATCTTAAAATACATTATTGCCATCGTTTGGTCTTAAAATGCTCACAGATAATGCATTTCTGTAAGACATGTTTCTAAAAAGTCTTAAATGTCCTAAATTAGCAAAGTCCTGGCTTAATCTAATTCCTATCCGGGAAACCGGCCCATTGTGTTTACAGTAAAAAGGACTTATAAATAGGGCTGGGTATCGTTCAAAAAATGTAGATACCGATACCAACACCTTGAGTTCGATACCGGTTCTTGAACGACACCTTTTTTAAAAATTACATTATCTCAAAAAAAAAATAAAAATTCAGCTTGTTGACATTCATACAGACTCTAAACCTCATCTCCTGAGCCACTTACACATCGGTCATGCTACTATTACACTAGTGCATTATTATTTATTCCTACAATAGACTTAGAATTTTGTGTATTTAAATTTTTTTAAGGCATTAAACATTTGTCTTTTAATTAATAAAGATTTCATTTTATTGTTGGAAAATAAAGGGATTTTATATTACAGTTTAAAACACTGAAGAAATACTGTTTTAATAACGTTTGTAGTATCCTATTGCTGAACAATAGTCATATATATCTGCTGCCGTGTCCAAAGCCAACTTTTATTTTGACGGCTTGCCATGAATACCTTTACAGTTCTGTGTGTACATGATATAACCATAGATTTACTGAAATGAACCGGTCAGATGCCCTTGAAGTAACCCTCGGAGCAGTTCTGGAGATGTTCTTCATGTAGCCTACTGTATTTATGTCCTCGTTTAGTGAGACGTAAGACTTTTATATCAGCCGAAGCGTCACGCGCAGGTAAGTATGCTAGTAAACAGAACCGCAGAATTCATCTTTTTTGCGGTTAAATATTGACAAATACTATTGAAAGCGGGAGTGTGCTCACTGTGTGTGTGTGTGTGTGTGTGTGTGTGTGTGTGTGTGTGTGTGTGTGTGTGTGTGTGTGTGTGTGTGTGTGTGTGTGGCAGAACTGCGCCGTGCGTGATACAGAGAGCGCAACTTATTTTAGAGAGCGAACTGACGTGCAGTCATGTTAATTATATAAATAACATAAGGCTATTTTACACACACACTTCTGGTCAAACACACTGGCTAGTGCTGCAGTCTTATTGATGAGATTAACCCCTTTAGGTATCGAAATTGGGTACCAAATGACGAGACATCTTTCGTTACTCGGTTGTTTCAAAGAGCCAATTCAGTCGGTACCTAAAAAGTATCGAACTCGACACCCAGTCCTACTTATAAAATAGAGCTTATAAATCTCATTATGCTATGTTATGACCAAATATTTGGGTCCATATTTTTGTCAACTGGTTTTACTCCATCTACCACAGGTTTCGATTTTTAAGAAGAAGACTCAATCCTACGATGATGAAGATCATCTCTGTGGAAAAAGAAAACCTGCAATACTCAATATAGTTTGTTTGTGTACACACGTGTGTGGGTGTGTGTGAGCAAAGTCAGTCAAGTTTAGCAACAACATTACCTCCTCTCCAGATTGGCTGTAACACAACATGAGAGTTAAAGTCAGTCATTCAGGTTTGGATTTCATGAGAGCGAGTAAATGATGAGGACTTTGATTTTTGGGAAAGCAGTCCCTATTTTCTTAACCTTAAAACATGAAATGATATTATTAATTCAATCATTCATTCACACTAACTATTAATAAGCAGGAAATTGGAGTTTACTCAGACACAATGCTAGGGAGAACGGCTCCCCAAACTAAAACGTGACCTAAATTTCAGAAGATTTAATTTGATTTACGCTAACACAGAGAATGTGATTCATGGCTTTAAACAACAGACAGCCCTAGAATGAAGTAATAATAATAATAATGTGTTCTCATGTGTTAACTGTCTGTGTGTAGATGCAATTAACGCTGTAATTACGTAGAAGACGGAAATAGTTGTGCAAGCAGTCCATTTCTCTCTAGAGGTTGTTTATGGACGTGTGACGATGCTCTCATTAGCGGTTCAGTTCACAGCAGCTTCACAGGCCCCCACGAATTATTACACCTAATGATGAATGCTACGTGTAATAATTACTGCCGTCACTTAGTCAGATGTATACCTTTATTTGGAAACATTTCCAGAGACGTCCAAACATCAGAAATCCGTGAAGATCAACATCTTGAACAGATTGCACATAATTACCGTGTTGTGCGCTAGTTTAGCCAATGAGCTTGGTCACTGGAAGTGGGGAAGAACGAAGAAGGCTTTGTCTCGCAGGAGTCGAGGAAGGGTTTGAGAGCTGGATGGAAATACAGTTAGCTCTTGCTCACGCATATTACACCGGGGCATAAATCACGGCGGGGAGAGAGGAGCAAACGCATTAGACGCCCAGCGGGACGGTGTAGACACTGAGTTTGAAGGGCAGATATCAGCCTGGATGGATGAGACCCATCGCACGATTGAGCTAAACTCTCAGTTGAATCCAAACTATAAGATTTCCTACACAGACATGAGACGGGTGTGTGTATTGATGATGGCTCGGTGCAGTGTGTGTGTGTGCTAGAGAAAACAGGAGGACTAGAAATTGAAATGTTACCTTTGTTTTTCTTTGTCTTTGGCTTTGTCCGTGTCTTTGTCTTTAGTTCTGTCCCGTGTCCGGTCTCTATCTCGTGTTCGGCGCTGGCCACGATCTCGATCTCTGCTGCGACTGCGTTTTCTGCTGGACCGAGCGCTGCTGCCACTGCGAGACCTTCGGTGACGCGAGCGAGACCTCCAAGAAACACACAACACACAAACATTACACTCAAACTGGTTAAACATCTAAAGTAGCTAAGCCAGTCCTAAACTGAACATCCAAAAGAACGATTACTAGTGCTGTCAAATGATTAATCGTATTTAATCACATACTAAATAAAAGTTTTTGTATACTCAATATATGTATGTGCACTGTGTATATTTTTTGTGTACAGTGGGTACTCAGTATTCAGACCCTCTTAAATTTGTAACTCTTTGTCAAAATAAAGTATTTTATTTCCCTCATTAATGCATACACAGCACCCCATATTGACAGAAAAACACAGAATCGTTGACGTTTTTGCAGATTTATTAAAAAAGAAAAACTGAAATATCACGTGGTCGTAAGTATTCAGACCCGTTGCTCAGTGTTTAGTAGAAGCACTCTTTTGATGGAATACAGTCATGGGTGTTTTTGGGAAAGATGCAACAAGTTCTTCACACCTGGATTTGGGGATCCTCTGCCGTTCCTCCTTGCAGATCCTCTCCAGTTCTGTCAGGTTGGATGGTAAACGTTGGTGGACAGACATTTTTAAGTCTCTCCAGAGATGCTCAATTGGGTTTAAGTCAGGGCTCTGGCTGGGCCGTTCAAGAACATTCACAGAGTCACTCCTTGGTTATTTTAGCTGTGTGCTTAGGGTCATTGTCTTGTTGGAAGGGAAACCTTCGGCCCAGTCTGAGGTCCTGAGCACTCTGGAGAAGGTTTTGGTCCAGGATATCCCTGTACTTGGCCGCATTCATCTTTCCCTCGATTGCATAATAATAACAACTCGATTGCATGAATAAACAACTAATCTGTATAGCACTGAATTATTTCAGTCACAAGTACAAGAGAAATCCAGTTTTGTTTGTAACGTGTCCTCATTTGTTTCACAGGGTTGGAGGTGTAGATTGAGGACGTTGGCCACATGATGTTTGACCACGCCGATGTGAGTTTGACCCCAGATGAACGGGTGCGAGCCTTGACCAAGAAGGGCAGCACGGTGGACATGAACGAGGCAGTGCCCCTCCGCCGGTACTTCCGCTCTGGTATGGAGATGATCCGCATGGCCCACGTGTATGCCGAGGAGGGCAACACAGAGCCCGCCTTTGTCCTCTACAACAAATACATCACGTAAGAAGACCTGAATGCCGCTCTTGAGCCTTCTGCTGCATTTTAAACAGACACTTTTAACCAAAAATGGAAGTTCTTTTCTCGTTTACTGACCTTCATGTCATTCTTTAACTTGTGTGACTTTCTTGATTAATTATTCTGAGACTCGTTGTTTTTCTGCAAAAGAAAAAAATGGGCATGAAACAATAATTTCCATTTTTGGGTGGAGTGTCTCTTTAACTGTAATGGGACTGTGTGTATGATGTTGGTAATATCCAGTTAACAGGTTTAACTCTGGTTCTTTTTAACCAACCAGGCTTTTCATTGAAAAGCTCCCCAAGCATCCAGAATATAAGCTGTCTAATATTTCTGAGAAGAAGGAAACTTTAAGGGTAACATAGCTCTAATCTAGTCATATCAATAATCACACCAAATTTTCATCATACCATGTTAGATTTCTCAGTTTTGCTGTTCCTCACACAGAAGCTAAAGGAGACCGCTTTTCCTCAAGCAGAGCTGCTAAAGAAACACTTACTGAGGAGATATGAGAAAGAATATGCCGAGTTTATCACCAAAAAGGTGAGACGTGTTTTTCAAACATTAACAGATCATTTCCATGAAATAAAACATTTTTTCCATAACATTGTTTTTATGAGAGTTTAACACATTTAGCAAATTCTGCTTACAGTAATGCAATAGAGAATAGTTTTTACCGTCATTTTATTGTAATTCCATAATCCTAGGATATGCAATATATATTTTATTACCATGGAAATCCCCAATACCATAAAAAAGTATCAATTCTTTACACGTGTATAATATGTGTGTGAGTTAGTGGTAAAGTTTTTGTGAAAATGAAACAATTTTGACACAAAACATACTATATTACTTTAATGAATATCCAATAGACCTACTGAGAGTCACAATACAAAGAACTGATTTAATTATACTTATTAATTGTACTACTATAATTTTGTGGTATGATTCATGATCTTAGTTTGACAATATTATTTCTCGCTCTCTCTCTTTTTTTCACGATTTAAGATTTTAGCCTTAAATTAAAAGTTATACTGTGCTTTTATTATTGCTTGAACAAAATGCTGCACATTTCTTTGTGAAATTTAAATATGCCCAGTAATGATTTTTTTTTGTTTTATTATAAGTCAAGTCAAGTCACTTTTATTTATATAGCGTTTATATAACAATACAGATTGTAGCAAAGCACTGAACATTATCAAATAGAAGAACAGAGTGATGGTAATGTTTAATGACGAGAATTAAACTTTATTTATCAAAAGCAGAGACGGTCTCTGTAGTCAAGACGACGGTAATCCCTGGAAATCAGGTGTCCCCAACTAAACAAGCCAGAGGCCACAGCGGCAAGGAACCAAAACCCCATCCATGAGAGAACGGGGAAAAAAACCTTGTGAGAACCAGGCTTAGTTGGGTCCAACTCTCCTCTGGGCGGACGCCCAGACGTATAAACTTCGTATAAAATAGTTAAGCACATGTTTAAGTTATGCACATGTTTTTTTTTTCACCTAACGGTCATGTGGTCTGCTAGCGTGCAGAAGACCAGGCGCTGGAGCAGGCGATGTCTCGGCAGCGTGAGCTGGAGGCGGAGAGGCGGCGTGTGGCCGACATGCAGAGGAGGCAGCTGGAGCAGGAGCAGTTCAGCATGTTTGAGGAGATGATCCGGCAGAAGGACCAGCAGCGTGACGGTCAGCATGACTTCAACACACCAGCGTCCCACCAGGACGACACACTGCTCATCCCTGGGATCCAGGGTCCCCCTCTGCCCTACCTGGAGTCCCCCACTCCTCCTCAGAGCCCACAGTACCCCTCGGCCAATCGCAGCTCTTCGTCTGCTCCCAGCCCGGCCGCGCCCCCGACCTTTGACCGCTCGCTTAAACCGGGTCACCTCAGTAACAACAGTACGACTTGCCTTCAGTCCTCAGCAGACACAGAGCAGCCTCTAGGTCTGGTTTTCAGGTTGTTTCTGTTTGTGTTTCAGCTACATTGGTCGACGGCTTACGGCAGATCGCTGTTCCTGCTGAGCTTTGCAGCAGCTTCCTGCGATTGGCCAATAACAACACCATCAGGGCAGTGGAAACCTGTGGGATACTCTGTGGGAGACTGGTATGACTTTGTCACATGATTTATCATTCCTTTTATTTTGTTTTTGTGCAATTATTTCCTTGTGCATTTTTACAAGGTTCAGTGTGATTCGCTAAAGGCATGTCAGATGAAGATGAGTGTTTGCCGTTAAACATGTGCTGCAATAAACAGCTCTTAAAGGCATAGTTCACCCCAAAATGAGAATTTGCTGATTTTTAACTCGCGCTCAGGCCATACAAATGTGCTTTTTTTCTTTAGTAGGACAGCAAAGAAAATGTTTTGCTGAAACCACGGTCTTTAATGATTCATAAGATGTAGGTCAGCAGCTATCGGCGCTTTGAGAGTCAAAAAAGCATATCAGGCAGCACAAAATGAATATCAGTGGCCCCTGATAATACCGAGGTCTTATGAAAGACTTATCATCAGTCTAAGTATTATTTACAACATTATTACCTGTAATCCAGAGCCTCCTGCTACAGGAAAATCCAGTTCTTTTCCCTGAACGTTTCAATAATTGTTTCAGCAATTAATTGACATAAGTCACATATACCCAGTTATGTCTAAAGCATATCAAATGAATGAACTAGGCTTAAAACGGTTTCTTCGATTCAGTGACCTTTGAAGGAACTGGAGCTGAAAGTGAGTTTTTATGGAGTAAATTGTAGATCTGTGCTGCTCGAGCTGCAGATTGTTTCAGGTGGTACAGTCTGGTTTCATCACTGATTCATCCAATAACTATAGAAAGTAGCTTAGAGTAGATGCATAGCAGTTTAGTACTTGTGAGACCCATCACAGAAAGACTTAATATATGCTACCCTAATCGGAGTATCAAGACATCTGAGTGGAGAGTGTTTGTGTGCCTGCTGCAGAACAGGAACGCCTTCACAGTGACGCACGTGATTGTGCCGAAGCAGTGTGGAGGTCCTGATTACTGTGACACAGAGAACGAAGAGGAGCTGTTTCTGGTGCAGGACCAGTACAACCTCATCACGCTGGGCTGGATACATGTGAGTCGCCAGTTTACATCACACTTCTGCCTTATCTTAAGAGAATATATCATTTGCCTGGTTGTCTGTCTGTACAGCGGTGGCTTGCTGCGCTCATCGTTCAGATATTGCTCTGCTCCACAGACTCACCCCACACAAACGGCCTTCCTGTCCAGCGTTGACCTGCATACTCACTGCTCATACCAGATGATGCTCCCCGAGTCCATTGCCATTGTCTGCTCTCCCAAATTCAATGAGTAAGTCCTGTCATGAGAACGATGGAACCGGAGATGCAATGGCCCCAAAGTCTGGGTGGACACTTAAAGGCATAGTTCACCCCAGAATAATCTTGTCATTAATTACTCCGCCTCATGTCGTTGCAAACCAGTAAGACCTTTGTTCATCTTCAGAGCACAGAGATATTTTTGAGGAAATCCCAGAGCTCTCTGCAACACAACTGACACATTCAAGACCCAGAAACGTAGTGAAGACTTCATTAACATGATACATGTGACATCAGTGGTTCAACCTTACTGGCTCATGGCATGTGAAATCAAATTTGCCTTGATTTTCTTTGTACCATTGAAACAAGTTTGTACACCGTAAGTTTCATAATGTTGTGATGCTCTCATGAACGTGCATTGACTGACATGGAAGAGAAGTAAAGTTGTTATGTTTGTTTTCTTTAAAGGTGCCATAGAATGCATTGAGAGAATATTTTAAATTGTTATCTGATATGTACATAGAAGGTATGTAGCTT
>JAUMHG010000059.1:1296740-1307561 GCA_032359395.1 Enteromius anoplus | reverse complement strand
TCAAGGATGATCAGAAGAAATGGACAGCACCTGAGTTAAATATATGAGTGTCACAGCAAAGGGTCTGAATACTTAAGTCAATGTGATATTTCAGTTTTTGTTTTTTTAATAAATCTGCAAAAATGTCAACAATGCTGTGTTTTTCTGTCAATATGGGGCGCTGTGTGTACATTAATGAGGGGAAAAAATCAACTTAAATGATTTTAGCAAATGGCTGCAATATAACAAAGATTAAAAAATATAAAGGGGGTCTGAATACTTTCCGTACCTACTGTGTATATAAATGCACACAAATATATATATTTTATATACATTTATGTTATATATAAATATGATTAATACATAAAAATATATTTTTCCTTAAATATATACATGAATGTGTTGCACTGTAATCATATATATATAATTATACACAGTACATATTATTTTATGTTACAAATCACATGTATCACAATGTAAATAAAAACTTTTATTTTAGATGCAACTTATCACGACCAATCGTCTGACAGCACTAACACATATAAATATTTTCAAAATATATACTGTATGTGTGTGTATTATGTAAACAAACACGTTAATTTCTGATGCAGTAAATCGTTTGACAGCACACATTATTATTCAAACTCCAAATTGTGCCATTCATAATCAACATCCACACAAGGGCATAAACCTGAAATCACACAGACGTCTTTCGTTGTGTCTTTCAATGTCTTGCACATTCACTATCATGGACCTGTTATAGAAGTAACAATCAACATAAGAAAATCTGTTACGTTTGGGGACTGATTCTCACTATTAACTAACCATTAACTACGATTAGTCTCAATAAGCTCATAATGAGTTGAGGTTTATGGATTAGGGGATCTATAATATGTTCATTTTTTGTGCTCTGGTATACAATATATACTGGTATACTGGTAACAGGGTTGCCAGGTTTTCACAGCAAAACCTGCTTAATTGCTACTCAAAACTAGCCCAAAACGCTTTTCAAGGGGGAAGATACACATTTTATTAGGTTCTCCTGGTAAAAGTTGCATTCCAGGTGCTAAATATCACAATAAAGCTAGTCATAAAGGTTGGAACGGAAGCAAATGACAGGATTTTCATTGTTAGGGGAGCTAAACAACAAACAACTGGACCATCTATTGGACCATACTAAAAAATCACATCATAACTAATAACAAAACTAAAACCGGTAGATACAGGTTACTGCATTTTTAAAAGTCAGGTCATGACTAATCACTGTTTTCATGATCAATGGTTGGTGTCCCTTACACGCACTCGTGCCAAAGCCTATTGGTTGTATGAAGTGGCCATTAGGGAGGAGCTCACTATGACTGGACACATGCTGTATTGATCCTTTAGACAGCCCGAGAATACAGCCTGATTTAAAGCATTTTACTTATCAAAGCAACAGACTCCACACCCTGACACTAACACTCTTCTGTACTGATTCCGTTTGCAATAATAAAAAAAATTATTACAAATTAATTACTTTTACTGTATAACCTTTTGTTGGAACTAGACCCTCGCTTTACACTATTTAGTTTGTCCATTACAAAAACCAAAGACTACCCCCGCTACTAAAAACAAAAGAAAACAAAATCAAAAAGCGTGCTCCCCAAAGTCCATGGTATACTTCAAAGACTGTAAAGAAGAGTCAAGCTTTAAATAGGAAAAAGATCTTAACTCTGGTCGTTTTTGAGCGAGATGCTAACGGTCTAATCAGATTCAATGATCTATGCTAAGCTACAGCTAAAAGTGCTACCGCCAGATCCAAAGATCGGCTGAATGCATTAAACTATACATAATACTCAACTATATAACTCTAGTGGAGGTGGAAAATGAGCTTATTTTCAAAAATCCTTTAATGATGACAAATATGTCAACAACAGAAAAAAAAGAAAGCTTGCAGCTTGCTTGTAAATAAAGGTATTCTACTCTCAAGTGATGTTATGTGTTTGTCTCGTCTTATTTTGTTAATGATGGCACAAGGACAGCTGTATTTTGTAATTGTTTAAACAAATTTCTTGTTAATTTATGTTAGTTAAACTCTTTACAAAAAATTGCTTTAAAACATATAATAATTCATATTGTCAAAGCACAGGATTCGGGAATCTTTATAGTTTCACTGCACAGACTGAAAGCCTGAGTCTGCATTTGTTTATTCCTGTAAGATATCTTGGCCCGTGCATTGTAAAGTCATTTCAGGGAAGATTCGTAAGTGTTGTGCTAAAATGTCATCATAATGCGGCACTAATGTGTATTGCTCAGGGATTATGAAAGTGAAAACCGGCATTGTTCTCTCTCACCCTCGCGCTGTTTCAAACCTGTTCGACTGTCTTTGCTTTGTGGAAATATTTTGAAGAACGCCAAAGGAGTTTTGCTGATCGATTTTTTTTTAAATTATTCATCTAAGCCATACAGGTTTGTGAAGCCTGAGTAAATGATTTTCATTTTTGGGTGAACTTTTGCTTTAACAATTGGGAGAGCTGCCAGAAACCTTCTCATGAAGGATGTAGGTAACCATGTTTCATCAGCTTCAACAATATCCCTGACATTAGACGGGGTCTAGAAGCCAAACCAGAGTCTGGAAAAGCACTAAATCTGCTGCACTTCTATTTTTTACGGTGTTTTATCTGATCGTTTAGCAGGCAGAGCAAAAGCAGTTATAGTTACACGAGAGAACACAAGAGCGGTCTTATTTTAGCAAATGTACTTGTGGCCAGGCGCATGTAATAAACACCAGCGCCGTCGCTCCGCCGCTTCTTCATCTCTTTCCGCAGCCCAGCTCACTTCTGGGCCTGTTGCAAATTAAATTTATTGTAGTTAATAGACTGTGGTGCGGCTGCTAAATGTCAATTTCATTACCAAGGCCTTACCCTTAGAGAACTATGACCTCATTTAAGGCGAGGGGGTAAATGTGTTAATGCGGGATGGCCAGATAAACATCCCCTGCCACAGCAGCATCATGCCAAGAGTGGGCTATTTTACATGACTTTCAGCTATTATCGCTGGAGGAAAAGCCTTCCCCTATGGCCTAGAAATATTTAAAATCCTTTTGAAAGGTGCTTTTTTCCCCAGTTTTTTTTCCCTCCAATCCATTAAATCTTGCAGCGACGATTGGCTCAGGCAATTTTCCCTGCAAATTATCAATAAAGTAATTACCAGTGTGTGGGAGCGCGCTGGGCGCTTATCGCCGATGCCCCCTGCCCAGCCGCGGATCTGATCCCTCCCCGCGCCGCGTTTGGGTAATTATGTGAGCAGGATGGTGTCCTGCTGTTATCTGACCATATTTTATTCCTGCTAAACAAGGTTTCTTGCTTCATATGAAATTGGATATTAATGGTGGTGAATGATAGCACTAGTGCAACCAACAGACGTAAGATACACCGCTGGAATCCTAACCTGGACAAATGATTATTTATTCCTGCCGCGGCCCTTCCTCTCTTCTTCTGCTCTCGCTTCGTTTCATTCCCACACACACACACACACACACACACAGAGACCATGCTGTAATGCAGTCAGACAGTAAACACTCATTTATTATACAGACGTTTGACAAAAAAGACTTCAGTTCTCACTTCCAAATCACTGACGTTGTTTTTGCGTTCTGTGATGCCTGATAATAAAACATTCCTGAATTCAACATGAAAACATGGCAGTGAAAGACACTGGGCGTGAGGCTTAAAAACATAATGAGTTTTAACGTAATGCATAGCACTAACCGTTTATACACAACTGATAGGTTGCAATTAGCTTAAAACAGAAATAAATCCTAAATAAACTTTAAAAATGAATAAAAACTGAATAATTAAATTAAAGCTATGACCAAGGTGTTTAGATGTCTGAATAAATTATAAGCTCACTGTAAAAAATTATCGTTATAATTAAAAAATTATATATGTATCGTTGGATTATCTTAAAATAATTAGCCTGGTATTCTTAAAATTTTGAGTTGACTGGAATTAAAAATTTGAGTTAATATAAAAAAAAAAGAGTTTTCTGAGCAACATTTATTTGAGTTGATCTAACACAGCCAATCAAGTTAATTTCAGAAGAAGAAAAAAAATCATTATTTATCCTTTAAAACAATATCCCAATATATCACTACTAAACAATTTTAGTTTCAGTTTAAGTCAATATGTCATCCTTATGACCTTCCAGAGCAGCAGCGCTATTATTTATTCATTTTTAATTTGCTTATTTAATTTTGGTAACATAAATATTTACTAGCATACTGGTCATTTATTATCACTTATGAAACAGAAATTGATGTCTGCATGAGCTCTTCAACCTCAAATACTGTACCTTTCTGACTAGCTGTTTATCGGAGGAAAACATAATAAACAGTGAATATGAGTCCCAAATTCTAAAACGTAAGCTTGGGAAACACTTATTCACTGTTAACTAACAACTTTTCCCTCAATAAATACCTAATTTTCTGTTTATTAAGTTAGTAAGGTAGTTGTTAAGTTTAGGTATAGGGATGTAGAAAGGAGTCATGTAAAATAAGGCATTAATATGTGCTTAATTACTACCAAGGTTAATATGCATGCTAATAAGCAACTAGTTAAGAGACCCTAAAATAAAGTAAAATCTCTGAATCAATAAAATAAATAAAATCAGCATAGAACATCCTTGGTTCTTGCATATGTTGTTACACTTTGTTTACAGCAACTAACTGGAATTTATTATAAGAGTTTGGATATAAAGGTGAGTAAATAATGGCGGAACCAGCTGCTCAAGGTGAAATATTTAGCCCTGAACGCAAAACAATATCTACAATCTTTGAATGTCCTCAGCTGACAGTTTCATCAGGTATCGGTTTGCTGCTGCATTATTGTCCGAACCTCATCTAACTGACAACACTCACAGTTGTTGCTTTTAAGAATTAGAAACAAAAAAATGGAGGATGTCGGGTGTTTGTACACCAGGAGATAAAACTGTTCTCTGCATGCGAAGTAGAGAACCATTAACGGGAGTGATAACATTCAGTCCAAAAACTTTTGTCACTGAATAATAATTTATAAACAAGTCCCGATTCTGATTGGTCTAAGCCGTGAGCCGTCTTTACTGCTTACATGTAAAAACGGAGTAACATTTGAGAAAATAACAGACTGCTACAAGAGACAGAAAAGCAACATTTAATGAAGGAAAGAGGCAACAAACAGCTTCTGCTTAATGAGCGTGACACAACTTCTCCCTATTTTTATTCCGGAGCACTGAAGTTCACCTTGAATGAGCGATGTGGGTTTCCTACAGCTCCAAACAGCTGTTCCTTCTTGTTCCCAGGCGTTTCCACGTAATGAAAAATGTTAACAATTCAGGATGTTCTGAGTGCTCTTTAAATGCAGCGCCACACAAGAGTAATTTATGAGATTCCTCTAATTGCCAGAGCTGATGAGAACATTTCCCAAGCTGTTCCCTTGTGCGCATGTGCACTGCTCCTTTTACACACACCACAATTCATCACACAAAGTTAAAAGGGCTTGGGGGGGGGGGCTACAAATTAAGAGCGCCGTAATTAAATGTTTTAATACAACAGCGTTTTGTTGTATTTTGGTTTCAAAATAAATACAAATCTTGGGTTAGTCCAGATGGGTGCTGGTGTGGTTACTGTGCTTTGACTTTGTAGAGTCCTTTTTCTAGATTTGATGAGCAATATGAGACAGATCTGTAATTTACAATTCATAAACATGAACGCCCCGTGCCTCTGAGGCTAAATCTAAACTAATCAGAGCTCTTTTAAAACGCATCTTTTTCTCCAACCTCTAGCCTTTTGTCCAAAGAGATGGTGTTTTTGTCCTGAGTAAACTAGACTATATAGTTCTCATTATTACTTGCTACTTTTGTCTCAGTAAATTCCTAATTTGTTGTTTATAAGCACTCATAAAGCATATTAATGTCTTATTTTGTGTGACCATATTTTACATATCTTAATTCACCCTAACCTAAATTAACAACTACCTTAAAAACTACGTTTTTTGAGGCAAAAGTAATAATTAATGGTGAGAACTAAACACTAAAACTAAAGTGTGGCCAGTCTTTTAGTTATTTATTTGGTCACACTTTATATTAGGCGGCCTTAACTACATTCCTGCAAAGAAATCCTACATATTAGTTTTGTGGCAAACAATAAGGGCAAATGCATTTTAGACCAAACATGTAATGATGACTGAGTGCATTGTGCATACACCAGGCATGTTTTAATGATAAAAATAATCCCAGAACAATTTTTTTACAATTGCAAGCATAAATCTCACAACTTTTTTTTGTTTTGTTTTGTTTTTTGCAATTGCGAGCTTATATCTTACAATTTTGACTTCTTTTTGTAATTGCTAATTTAGGCCTATAACTTGCGATTTCGACTTTTTTGTGAGTTTATATCACAGTGCAGACGAGAGGATATCAGCTCACGCTCGGGCCACCCACACTTACAAGGCTGTGTCATTTAGTCGAGTTCAAAGGTCTCACAGAACGCTCTGATCTACACTCAGTCATTCTTTTCAGAAGTTAAGGGATAGAAATAAATGTGCAAATAGAAGTGAGGCAGCATATGCGACGGCCATCACTCGACGAGGACGCTGACACCCTAAACACGCCGATCGAACTCGCACTGAGACTGTATTACGTCTATATTAGTGGGCACTGCAAGCAGAGGTCAAAGAGAGGTAAAAGGTCAGAGAGTCAATAGGTGCTAACTCACCACTGTCAACACACACAATCATATGAGCGACTGCTCCTGTCCAAGACCCGCTTCTGAAAGATGTAGTACACTACAGAATCGGCTTTTTCTCCCCATTTTGATAAATATTCAGAAAAGTCCATATAAATCATGAACAATGACTGTTTTCTTTTCCTTCACATAAAGGCTCTTTCAAACAGAGGTTGGGGGCAAAAGAAGAGTGAAGAGTTTTTAAATATTGTCGCAGGCATGTGTTTTTAATTAGTAGGTGTTCTCGTGATGGTTTTTCTGCTCTTTTTATGATAAGGTATTTATGAAGTGACGGTAGATCTGAAGGTCGGCCCTTGAAGACTTTTATTGTTTAAATGTGGAGGGTTACGTTTCAATTTAAGCACTCACACTAGAAAAAGCATAAATATTAAGACTAAGTGGACCAGCCGTAAAACTCGAGCACAGAGACAGCGCTGTGACAGAGAGCAGACGCTCATTCCACTACTGAAGGAAAAACCACACTTAATTAAACACTAAACGAGCAGCCCACCAATACCTGCGCAGAACGCTTCGGAGCGAAAGGGAAATGTTATATTTGATAATACCGTCAGAAAAGGGATGTTTGACCATATCCAATCCATAGGATCATTACTTTTAAAACCACGTGAATGTCCTCTGCTGAGGTCTAACACATCTGTTGTGTCCAATCACAGCTCAGGCCACCTAATGAGGTCGTGAAAGAAAGATGCTCACATTTCAGATTTTACTAACAGCCAAAACAGGACGGCCTGTGCGTGTTCCGTCACTCACAGTCCAATGATTCAAACACATTACGCTCCATGTCTCTAACAAATGAGAACAAAAATACTAGAACCACAATAAAAACAACCAGCAATGCGACAAATAGAGAAAGATTTTGTAAGCCCTTTTCCAGAACTAATTATAAAACAGAAATGAGAAAGGTAATTGTGGCTTTTTATTTCACCATTCCGACTTTATAACTCACATTTTTTACTAATTCTAGGAAAATAAGTCAGAAAAGCAAGTTTCCGGAATATGAATTGCAAGATTTAAACCTGCAATTGTAAGAAAACTTTCCTTTTTTCCTCAGAAATGGTTGTTATAGTACACAACTGCAAGTTTATAAATCAAAAGTAGAAAAGAAGTCAGTTGAAATAGTCAAAAACTGTAAACTGAGAGAAAAAAATCTGAATTGATTTATTCAAACATTGCTTGATTTAAATCGTAGGGAGGTAACTGTATTGTAAATACCGTCGTACCGCAATATCAAATTTTTTTGATAATACCGTGGTAGCATGACTCAATAAAACGATAGGTCTTCTGAGAAAAGTTTGCGCAGGCGAATGGAGCGAACGGGAGGTAGCGGGAACTACAATTCCCATCAGCCCAAGTGTGCCCATCATTCTTTGCAGTCTGTTGTCGCCACAGATCAGTGTTGCCAACTTAGTGACTTTGTCTCTATATTTACTAACTATTCAGACCCCCTTGGCGCCATTTTTTCCTAAAAGCGGCTCGCGCAAATCTAGAGACTTCTTGGACAAACCTCAGCGAGTGTCCAGTACTGCCGCGCGAGCGTGAGCTCTTGTTTTCTCGGCGCACACACATACACCTCTCTCTACGTCTGTTCTGTTCAGTGAGAGGCCGAGAGGAGCAGGGCTTTCAGTTAAAATAGATATTATGCTGCTTCTAACTCTGTTTTACATGCATATATAACCACACAGCAAAGCCATTGTCTATATCTTATGTGTACTTGGTTTCATTATTATGAGTTATAAATATAATTATAAACGATTAGATTAACATCTTGTAAGGTAGAGCTAGTTCAGTAGGCCACACAGTGGTGTGCATTTCAGTCACTATTTCATATTCACAGAAACCATTAAATATATCAGTGAAAACAGTTATATTGAGAACTAGGGTGCACTGAATAACATCATGTGACCCCAGAGAAGCAAGATAATATGACGCACTGACGTAATGAATATGCAAATTGATATATGACATCATCTAGCAATCTAAAGCGGGTTTTATATCAGATGTGTGGAAGGTTTAATCATTTTTTTGTTGTTAAAATTGAAGTTCCTGTTTCAAATTTTACAGATAGATGGCTAATGTTCAGTGTCCATGTGAACTGTTTAATAAACACTTCTGGCACTTTTTTTGAGTCTCTTAATTAGTTTTTTATGTAAATGATGCAATAGATACCGTACTGGGCCATTCATACCGAGGTATTACCGTACCGTGAAATACATCCCTATTAAATAGCCATAAAATAGTCATATTTCCTCAGAATTGGAATTTATAACTCACAATTGTGAGTTTATATATATATAACTGTTTTTATATATAAAAGAAGTTAGAATTGCAAGCCATAAACTCACCACTGCAAAAAAAGAAAAAAAAGTGAGATGTTAACAATTTAAATGGTAATGTAAACTTCTATACAATATACCAGACACTAATAGACTAAGAAATCATAAAATAACTATATGACACCCCCCACGTAAATGTATGCTATAAACTAAATTCACAAGAACTTTTTGCCCACATACATACCAGCCTTTACTGATTAATTAGCATGGTAGCACTGCACACCTTGTATTGTTATTCTTCTCACAGATAAAGAATAAAAACCCTTGTCACTGGTTTATGTTCTGCTGCACAGTACTAAAAGTGACAGCAGGTTTTTTTTTTTCCTAAAATGCTTAGAAAAGGTTGACTTATGAGGTTTGGAGCCATATTTTGGCGCTGGACTTCTCTGTTACACGTTTCCGAAAAACGACTTGCAAGAATCAGGAAAGTGTTTCATTATTTTCCAGGGGGCGTCACAGTTTCAGTCAAGAAGCACATAATTCAGTTTTATTTGTGTCCCCTCTGTCTTCCCTGTGCTTGAATACAGAGCCTGTAACTGGATCCATGTCCAGACTTCTGACCGAGGTGCAGGATCACTGTGAAGTTGATTATAGCACAATTTGCTAAAGTGCTTTTGAGGAGAGAGAGCGATGGCAGAAGAGCAGCTGTAAGGTGGCTTTGAAGCGAGACATGAGTACTTCTACAGGTCAGTGAATCTGCTGAACTCCTCAGCACCCTCCTCTAACACAGCACAGAGCCACACAGGAACTCACAGCTTCATCAATGGACTATATTAAATGTCTTTGATGCTCACTCTGTTCCTTTCACCGACTACTAGTGTGTAACCTGAAGAGTGTCCTCCTTTGTCTTTCTGTGGCTAGTAAGTTTCATATAGAGTGCACTTTCTCTTTCTGTTTGCTCTGTTCATTTAAACACTGAACCTCAAACTTATCTATGCTGCTTTGTTCATTCTTGAAGTAAACTTTTTTCCCATTGGATGATCACATAAACTGTTTTAGACCACCGCTTGAATTGTGTGTGTGTGTGTGTGTGTGTGTGTGTGAGAGAGAGAGAGAGAGAGAGAGAGATAACCTGTGAGTTAGTCTTAGACGCCTCACTGCACTTTTGCCCAGAGTGTGAGATCATTAAGTGTGAGAGTAAACATACAGTATCTACATGTATATGTAATTTCAAAAATTTCATTTACATAAATATGTAAAAAAAGATGGCAATCTTGAATGAATGTTGAAATGATGAAACGGAAACACTTAGACTCAATAAGACACAATAAGACTCAGTTTGTAATGTTAAGATTATTGAGTTTCAACATTTTTTTTTTTTTTTGTTAAAATTTGTTAATAAACTAATTTTTTTAATAGTAAAGCACTATTTTTTCTACTTTTCACTCAGTAGCCATTTTAAAAACCATCAGTGAATTAATCAGTATCAGTACCTACCTAGCTATCAGTATTAATAAAACACACTATTGATCAACCTCTAGTTATGTTTGTGTAAATTATACAGTGACATCATGCACATATGTATCTATAGGCCTGTAGTGTTTATTTGCAAAGTGACATTAACAATTTCAGTCGTTTTCATTAATCCATGTTAACAGGGATCGTTTTGATAAAGTTGTTTGTGTGTGAAAACTTTATTCTATTTTAGTATATTCAATACAGTGACTAAATCAACAAAAAATAAAGCATCAACAGGTACTGACCTTCTGCAAGACCACAGCAGTAATGACTTTATGCAATATTTCACTT
>JAUMHG010000059.1:1284614-1294875 GCA_032359395.1 Enteromius anoplus | reverse complement strand
CTTAGTTGGGGACACCTGATTTCCAGTGATTACCGTCGTCTTGACTACAGAGACCGTCTCTGCATTTGATAAATAAACAACTTAATCTCGTCATTATACATTACCATCACTCTGTTCTCATTTGATTTGATAATGTTCAGTGCTTTGCTACAATCTGTATTGTTAAAAGATAGTATATTGTAGTTGTGTACATGTTCCTCTAGAATCAAAGTGTGGTCAATAGCACTTGAGTAGTTCGGAGTCAAAGATTCATGAAACACTAAACCACATTTTTTAGGAGTTTAACAAGTTTCTGTGTTGCGCATTATAGACAACACTGTTAGCATCAGTTAATCGGTTATTTAAATTTCAATTCTTCCCTAATGAAGTCCACTGCAGGTCCCTGGAGTGATGCATATTTATCTATGAATTCTGTCAATCAAAGGCTTAATAATGCCACACATGAAACGATAAACATAAATGAATCCCAAAGGACAGTATACCCAGAGAATGAAACTGATATAAACTGAGCTGTATAAGCAAAATCACAATGGTAGAACTTCTCAGCAGCTCTGCTATCAGTCTGTAAGAACAGAACGCAAACAAGATTGCGCAACATTTAACTAAAGTCATTAGCATTTTTTTGTATGGTGTAACAAAGAGTAACAATAAATTGAGGTTAAACTCATTAAATGTATTTATTTAAAATAATTTAATGACATGTCTGTGTTAAGTCTTTGTGTTTCTCTGGCAATTATAATTAAACTGCCCAGAGAATCTGTTTGAGAGTGAAAAAGAGCACTTTTGCAGCATCAGGTTTCTTTGTACTGTATTACACAGCCCAAAACCTTTGGATGTGTTTGATGGATGTGAACGTGTGGTGGTATGTGTCCACTGCAGCGCCGCCCACAACGCTTTGAGCTGTGTCTGTACGAGTGAACATAATCTAAAAAGGTGCTGGTGGACATACAGTTTTTAAAGCGTCTCATTCTAAAACTCAAATAGATGGGCATCTAACTATATGTTAGTATACCAACAACTAAACACTGCACCAAGCCATTTTTGAATTTATGTATCATAATAGACAGGAAAATATACATGCATGCATGTATGTCCTTCATGATTTCACAGAACAGCTGATATTCCCACCAATCATTTGTCAATGGATGTGTGCATTGCCCCGAAAAACTCAATGTTCAAAACGAAAGGGCATCACTTTCGTTTTCCCTGTCCTTTCTTAACACATCCACTGAAGGCACTACATTTGCAGCATTTGGTGACGCAAAGTAATGCGTATAAATGCATTTCATCACAGCAGGCAAAAAAGAAGGACATCTAGAACATGACTTACTGATCATTAATTTCCAGCACTACATTGTTTCCTAGGCACTACACAAGAAAAAAGCCCTGCCTCCATTTCTCTTCAGAAAGACTGACAGGTTAGTAATTCACACATTTCTAGGCTTGCTAGAAGCCGTCCCTCTCGGAGCAATCGGCCCTGCAGATTTCACACCATCAATGCCGAGACTGCATTTGGGCCTGCCAATTAGAAATAATTAGGCAGTTATTGCATTGGCGAGTCTTTTTAAGTGCACATATAACGACGCAATGATGCTGATTAGTGGGCTCAGAGCGAGCGCGGCTCAAACGGCCAGCGAATAATTATGCCAGTGATCACAAAGCCATTGCGTGCCTCTGTACTTCACCTTAATGCATTTCAAAACGCCACTTAATTACGGCCCGTAATTAATCCGCCATTAATTGCAGGAAGAGCCCAGTTTACCTCGCTTCGTTTCTAATTATCATCTTATAAATAGTTATGGTTCTAATTAATGTGTTCATTAGGCAGGATATTTTCTTTCAAAGTCGTGCTCGGAGCCAAAGATTCGGCATGTGCTCTCAGAAGCCTGGTCAGCCAGAAGGTGAGGCCATTCTCCTCGCGCTGGCTTTTATTTTACTACATTCAACCTCCTAATTGGCATTTAAAGCGCAATTTGGAAGAACTTCAAGAAGGGCTTAAATGGGGGATGGATGGCAGGAAAGAGAGACCGATTCATTTTATATTAGTTTCCAATAGCAGAGGCTTGAAAAGGAGGCAGCCGTCACACGAAACTTTGAATAGGATGAAATAAACGGAGCTCACGGTGAATGAGCAGCCAGCCATGTCTTTAATTCCCACAACACAATGCTCTCAATGGACGCTCACGTGATGGACAGAACACAATCATTTCTTCAAAGGTTACACCAACAATCGTTGCAATTTTCACACATGATCGATGACTTTGGGGAAACCTAATGCTGTGAAATCTCAGGGAGAACGCTTTAATAATTAAGCATCAGGCCATTCAGCCTAATGGGCCTGCTGCAACTATATTCACTGCTTCCCTGACCATTTAGTGCTTAATTCTATCGGTGCACACAGTTGATCTCGACCACAGGTAAATGGCTAACAATACAAACAGCCAATCAAATCACGGCACTGAGGAGCCTTGTTGCCATCTGCCATGTCATCCATTAAGCTTTACTGAACTGTCAGACACAATTCACTTTAACTTAACCGTGGTAAAAACATGTAATTAAGGTACTAGGTATTCAGAGTGGCTAGGTCATGTAATTTTATTTGTTCCATTCCCAAAATCGAAGCGTTGGATCAGACATCTTTCTGTGACATTGGCCTTAATTTAACATGTATGTCCTTCACACATTTTACTGTAAGTGATATGTCAATGTTTATGAAACATGGGCTCTTCAACTTTGTATTCAAAGTATTTCGAACAGATAATCGCTGTATTTCTGTTGTGTTTGTTTGTCACCATTTTCTTGAATTCTACCATTATAGTCAGTGTTTAACAACCTGAAATTGATTAATATTGATTGATTCTGATTTATGCGCAATAATGAACTATGATAATCTGCATTTGAAGCGGCTGTGGTGAAGTAACTGCTGTCGTAAGGTCACATAGTGTTTACAACAGCAAAAATAAAAGCAAATCTCCCATTTCGCTTGCCAAAAAAGTGAATATTCCTTAAAATTGTTTAAAAAACTAAACTATTAACTAATTGCGCTTGCAATATGTTAAGTAATAATGGGCTGTCATGATAAATCCCAATCAATGCAATAAACCGCAAACGTCATGTTTTTATGTTAACTGATGAAAAGACGGTGTTAAACTAGCTTGTTATTTTAGCCTTGAGAAGAGATGAAACAAGTAGAACAAATAATAAAAAAGAGCTGCATAGACATTCAAGTATTTTAAAGGTAATCTACCAGTCTGGATATGGTCTGTAAGGCTGAGCTTACAATGGCAGAAACTACTCTCACGTCTGCTCCACGAGTGTGTATTTTTTATTCTCTGCTGCGTTGGATGGAAATCAATCGATGGGCATTTCCTTTCATGAGCCATGTGAGAACCGAATGACGCATTTCTGTTTTCTGCAGCTCTTTGCATCCATCGTAACTCAGAGTTTGCATGCTTTCATTTTTAAATAACGGCCAACATACACACCTTAACACGTGTTTGAGGGTTTCACGGCCTTTAAACTTTAAATTGCTACAAATTTTAATGAGGAAAGTACTGCAGCCTGAGATCCCGGTGTGCACGGAACCCCAGTTTGTTTTGCCTTTAATGAACAAAGAACCACTTTAAATTGGTTAAAAGAAACAGCCAAAATGTGCATCCCCCAGCTAGTGCATGTGCATGCTAAAAATAAGCAGGTGAGAACGTTGTGTCTGAGCGTAAGGCAGCGTTTGGTTGTGTTTGCCCAGGGGAGACGGCTGCTGCTGGATGTGCTGAAGGAATCGCTGGATGGAGGGGTGGGGTGATGGGGCAGCGGGAGAGAGCTGCGCTCGCGGCTAGTCAGGGATAAAAGACCCCTACCATGTCACTCACTTACGCCCCTCTTTGGTAAATAAAAGTTTCTGACAACAAAGGCCAGCAGCGTTTGACTAGCCTTTAGACGAGATAATAAAAAAAAGCACACACTCGGGACAGAGGGAGAGAAGAAAGAGCGAGGAGGAGGAGGAGGAGAGGAGAACTGCCTCTTAGATTGAGGATACCGAAGCATGCTGATTTGATGAAACGCAGAACACACACCTGAACCATGCCAGAACACACATGCTAAAAGAAGCTTAGGCTTAGCTTTGCATCGAGTCAGCTAATGTACATGAGAATACTGTTAGGTCCCTCTCTGGAGCTAGGCCAGCGTGTTTAGGAGGGGTTATGGAGAGACCCCCACTGTGAGCCCCAGGAGCAAAGCACATGAGAGATCCCAGAGAAGAAGAAAAAACTAAACCTAGATGATTTCCTTCCCCCTCTGTGGAAAATACATGCAATACCAATGCTGGCCATTCAAAGAAAAAAACAGCAACAATATTAAAAAAAAAGATCACTGCTATATCGTATGCCACCATATAGAAGAAACTACATTCCACGTTAGAAGTGCATATATAATTGCTTAGCCACCCATGCGATATGCAATTTAAGTGGTCGTGCTAGTGTAAAACACCTGCCTTTGACAAAAATGTGGACAAAATTGAAAGTAATATGTTATCACCCATTTTTCTCTTTATTTAGTGCAGAGTCATTCTTTTTTATGCATGCATCTCTTGAGTTTTGTAACTTAAATAAATGCCTATGCAAAAACAAGAGCCTTTAACGGGGGTCCTCTCTCATTATTAAACAACGACATGATTTACGTAGGAGGATCATTATGCAGTCATTGTCACAATGTTGTGAGATCGCGAAACAGGGATGAGTAACATGACTTTAAAGTTGAGCTTTCTTTCGCACTTTTAAGCCTATAGCTTTAAACAGTTGAATAAAAGTATTGCTCAGAGAACCAGCAGCTCTTTACACACTGCTAAATTTTGGATGTGAGATCTAGATATAAATACGTGATACTCTCTGAATCTGCGATTGACATAATATAGGCGCTAATATGGCACAAACATGTGGCATGTCAGAAGAGATATGCACAATTTAAAAGCAAACAAACATTACTAGAACAATATTCATATCAATATATTTTACCGACTATTCAAATAAAAACGGCAACACTTTAGAATAAGGATCACTTATTCACTATTAACTACAACTTTTTCCTCAATTTCCTAATTTGCTGCTTATTCATAGTTATTAAATAGTTGTTAAATTTAGGTATTGGGTAGTATCAGGGATGTAGAATAAGCTTGTGTAGGATAACTAATAAATGGCTAATATTCTAGTGAAATGCATTCTAATGAGCAACTAGTTAAGAGACCCTAAAGTTAAAATGTATGACCCTATAAATCCCCAAAAAGTATTTACAAATCCAAACAACTCGTGAATTGTCATGTAACAAATGTAATTGTGTCTTAATCATTAGTTTCTATTAATATTTGAAGGTATGTCTAATATGTAGCTTTGCTTGACACACTTTGTTTCAAGGGGTCCCTGCTCCATATCTCTATGGCCTGAGGGATCCTTGCCCTGAAAAACACTGAAGACCCATCTTAAAATATGTTTCCAAGTGTTTTATGTCAAGCTTAGGGACACTTGAATCTGTTAGTTATCTGATTATTGTTACTGAAATAAAGTCTATGAATAGAGTCAATGAGTCTAACTTTAAATGCCTCGAGAGTTGCACTGATATTTAGGGTAATTACTTTTGAACCATAAGGCTTAACAGCAAACTGTACATGTAGTCTCCTTTCAGAGCCCAAGCTGAGATTTCTACACTTAAATTCAAAATAAAAAAGGCTTTCTCACCTACTCCTCCTACAATATTGCTCAGATGTTTCAGAAATTGTTATTAAGAAGCATCTTCATTAATCTGATGACAAGCAGACCAAATGATACTTGGGATTGTTTCTCTGGAAAGCTTTGGCGCAGTGAGACAACACCTGATACATGTCATCACAAGCCTGACCTGAAGCTACATATTCTGCACAGCACCACCTACTGGTATTATAGGAAATGAAAGTTCATATTTTGGTTTTGGGAGTCCCTATGCAAGGTCAAAAAACACTTTCATTGTCTTAAGCCCGACTATTAATCACTATTTGGCCGTCTGAAACAAATTTGACAAAAATAAACGGATTATTATTTCCAAATCCCTCCTTTGCGTCCTCTTTTTTTTCCCAGTGTAACTGGGAAAACCGCTTTTTTAACACCCTTGAAGCAGCACCAAGCGGAAAAGAATGAATCTGCATTTTTATTCAGACCGATGTGAAAATCAAATTCAGAGCAAATCTGTTTGGAGGTGATACTTCAAAATGTGCATAAAAACCTGGTGATGGAAACTTAACTAATGACTTACTTATTAGGACAGTGACTTGCTACTTTAATTTTTATAGGTTTACACTAATTTTCAATCATTAATTAAAATTGAAAGAAATAGGATAGCATTTTTTATGCAAATGCAATTACAGTGTAAATGCAGTCATGCCTCATGCAATTAACTGAATTAAAAAATGTAAGCATTTTATATATGATTTATAATTTATATATGCTTCTGAATATGTAGATCAAAATTCACTATGCAACATGGTCTATTTAGACTCAGTGTGGCATACAGCATCAAATGACACCCAATTTCCCCATGTCAGCTATTTTAAGAGTCTGCTATTATCACAAAGCTCGGTACGTGCCATTCCTCTTGAATACGCCTGGTAAGTTATGTGGTCTGCATCACTTAGGGGTCAAAACAATTAAATTATAACTTTTGCTGATTCTTATATATTAACGGTACGTTCACACGGGGCGTCAGCATTAACGCTTGACGGAAGGCGTGGCTGAAGTTTGGCACTGACGCATGGTCAAAGCAGCACCAGCCAATGAAATCAGACAGGAACTCAACAACAAAACAACCTCAGAACGTGATTGGCTGCCGCCAGACTACTGTATTTGCATAGAGCGGTCCTGATTGGCTGACGCTTCCGTCGGTGGGGCTTCACTGGCGTTGCTCGAGGCAGAAGTTGAAAAATGGTTTGTCGAAAGCAACGCCAGTGAAGCGCCGCCAACGGATCCGCAATGCTTAATGTCACCTATTCAAAGCCAATGGGACGTCCCGAGTGAACGTACCGTAACACGCCTCATGTCATTCCTTTAGACATGCCAAAACCATTTACATATTTACATTCATCAAAGCTCAATAACCAGTATAAAACCATGACAAAAAGATTTTTGAAGAATTTGAACAGGCATTCTAGATTTAAAATAATATAATTTTTTTAATGTTGTTGTTTTTTTTTTATTATTCTGATGTGATGAAATTACACATACATGTTTTAGATGTTGAATATTATCAAAATTTCAATTCTTAAATTAAAAAACTTTTAGAATTATAAGACAGCAGCTAGTATGGCGGTTTTCATTGGCCGAGGCCGTTTGACTGACATGTCAAACAACCAATCACAGCTCGTTTCATTTCAGCCAGACATAGTTTTAAAAAATCCAGGGTTTAGTTGATCCCGATAAGCGCTCATTATCACAGTTCTAACCACAACAGCTTTCTTCTTTTGTGAGCGGTTCGGGGTCATGGGAACTTCGTTTCCAGACAAAGACATGTTAAAGACACACGCAAAACTGTGTTCCCCAGTTCTCAAAACGTTTGGTCACAGCCAGGTCTGTCACAGTTTGATATTTTACTAACTACAACATTGAGTTTTATAGCAGGAAAAATACTATAGAAGTCAATAGTGACTCAAAACAGTCTGGTTACAAACTTTCTTCAAAATATCTCCACGCGTGTTCAGCAGAACAAAGAAACTCACACAGATTCGGAAGATTTGAGAGTGAGTAAATGATGACAGAATTTTTCTTGTTTTGGTGAACTATTCCTTTATTTTACTAATATCCAAGAACATTCCGGATACCCCAATATTCATGTTCCAAATCTATGTGCAAATTCACTGGGAATGAACCGCAGCCACTAAAAGAAACAACTTCTCTTTTCATTTTAAGCCTAGGCTATGCTTATTTACCTCCTGGTTTCATTTGCTCTGAGCAATTTTTATGAATCAATCACAATTTACATAAAAGTTAATAACATCATTTAAATATTGAAGCTACTGCACACTAAACTGGACAGCAGTAATAATGCAAGAGAAAAGCATTCAACAGTGGTTTGTTCCCAGTGTGCATTAAGTGCTGAGCTCGATCAAAGGGAATATATATCAGAATCTAATGCTCATCAGCTACTCGTGTGTGTTTTACATGTCAAAACCAAGAGTCTCTGCAGGTATTTCTGGAGAAGGGCAGAGCGAAGTGGATCCACACCATTCTAACTTTCTATATTTCTCTTGCATTACTTGTTTATTTTTTTATTTATTTACGGGGCCAAGGAGTGTAATATGCCCAACTGAACTGCCCTAATCTTCTTTCCCGCAATATTTCCATGCCGCAGTTATTGTTCTCATTCTCTGAATAATATCCTCCACTCCTTGTGTGTGTGTTTTTTTTTCTGTGGGCCCCATTCTTTTCTTCTCTTTCCCGTTCTCATATTCTCTATCTGGTACGGCACTTGCTCATATCCTGTCAGTGTATCAATCAAAGAGAGCTGTCCACTCAATTCACACCTGATTTATCAGTCTGCCTCATCCCAAACGCCATTATTAGACCCAAACCTTTTTAACGCGACAGTGACAGATCGCAGGCCCGACCCAGGTAACCCGTTTCGCTCTGTCTAGCCCAGCGCATGTTTAAGGCTCATTCAGGCTCAACCTGGGAGAAATAAAATCCAATAACATGGCTCAAAATAAAGAACACAGCAAAAACTAATACGAACGCTTGCTGTTAACGAGAGGGCTTTCATCTAACCAGCTTAAGTCACTAGTAATACAACTAGTCATTCATTCAAAACCTGCTAAAGTGCTTTCATTAGGGTAGTAAAAATGTTGATTTAATATCCAAAACACAATGATTTTCTTCCAATTTTAGAGTCAGCAGTAAACAATGTAACTTACATTAAAGTGCACATTAGATGTTTCACTAAAATATCTTTTAAGACAGCTAAAATTACTGCACCGTATGTTTCCCACTAAAGATGCTGAATGAAAAACGTGTTACATATAGAAATAGGGTCACATTTTAGTTTGGGGATCACTGTTAAATTATGACTTATGTCTCCATAAACTCCTGATAACTGCTTATTAAGAGTTGATAAGGTAGCTAATAAGGTTTATAAGTACTAATGAACAGTCAATATGCTAGTTAATAAGCATGCAAAGAAGTTAACTGGTTAATAGTGAGAATTGGTCTCTAAAATTAAAGTGGTACAGAAAATACACATTATAGAGCTGCCTTTTTAATGCATTAAACTAATTAATTAGTTATGATAGACAACAACTCACTGCATGATGAAGTCTATAGAATATGGCCCTAAAGTTAATGATTTTCTGTCTCATATTTATACATCATATGATATAGTTAAGCAGTTTCACAAAAGGGCAAAGAGCAAATGTGATATTGATTTTACACAACAGTGCACTAAACTTAACTCAAATATTGCGTTATATTTTAGACACAATATTGTCTGTTTTTGCTCAGTTTTGCCAGCACAAATATTAAAGCCACAGCAGAACTGTAATGCATCTCTGAGCAAAACACAATTTTCTGAATGAATCTGCATTTTGAACAAATCGGGTGAACCAATGATTCAATGGTCCATTCATAAAAAGCGATTTCCTCCCTTGAATGAATGAATGAATGAATGAATAGATCAGTGTCTGTACAGAACTATCCTATAATGCTAAATATCCAATCAGTGGTTTTATTAAATATAAAAATCAACATTTTTACTGCCCTAATGAAAGCACTTCAGCAGGTTTGAATGAATGACTAGCTGTTTTACTACGTTTGGTTCTGAAGGGAAACGATCAACCGGAATGGAATCATTCATGATCCAGCCTCACCCAGAAGCAGTGAGTATAATGTCTTTTAATGAAACTTTGCACATCTCCTTTCCTAATAATGTGCTAATTAGGTAGTATCACTATGAATACGGCTTAAAAAGCATCCGCCGAGAGCGCCTCGGAAAAGAGGGGCGGAGTCAGCGGAGCTCGTGCAGATTTAAAGGGGAAGTACACAGAACAGAGTGGTTTCTAAAGAGCTGTTTTTAACAGGGTGTTTTTTACACTACCCTTGAGAAATTTTAAAACAAACTATATTACCGACTTTCCATTAAGACCCTAAAGAATCATATCAGCTTGTGGAAAATTGGCTTTGTATTAGAGCCCGACCGATATATCGGAATGCCGATATTATCGGCCGATATTAAGCATTTTCCGATATATCGGTATCGG
>JAUMHG010000059.1:1255809-1277362 GCA_032359395.1 Enteromius anoplus | reverse complement strand
ATGTATATATGTATGTATGTATGTATGTATATATATATATATATATATATATATATATATATGTGTGTTTAGATATATGTTTAGATATATATAATTTTTTTATAAATAAACTCACTTCATTTTGTCCAGTTTCTCAGAAAACAGGAAAATATGTGCAGAACTTCCGATTGCATCTCAAATTAATTTATCTTCATTCAAGAATGTTTAGATACTTTTCTTTTACTCAAAAACAAGACAAAATACTGAAGCAGCATGTTTTGCAATGCACCCAACATTTAATTACACATCTTTTTGAATTAATTCTGATTTAATTTGTGAAAATGTGAATTAAAACTTAAGACATGCAGAAGCCCTCTCTGGTCTGATAATGAGGGTTTGCAACTGTGCACATTTTCCGGGTGACAGCAGCCGATCAGCTCTGTCGAGACAGCAATTTCAATGCCAGTGACTTTTTTGGGGGGGGGTAAGCAAGTGTGCATTTCTCCTGGGCTCGATGTGCCAGCCAAACAACTGCCTTTGACATAGGGATGCGAACTGAATAACTGCTTTGGAACTTGTATATGACAGCTGCTTGGCAGGGAGGGGTGAGAAATAAGAGGGCTTGTGATGTCAGTCAAACTAGAAAATTGTTTCCGAGGAAGAGCACGTTATTACATTTTGATGAAAGATTACAGGGGCAAACTTTTTTTATTTCATTCCTCAGTGTCTACCTCCTGTCTGTGGCTCTGTTTCGGTCTCTGGAGCGCGTTCGTCTCCTGGAGTGTTTGCTGCGGCTGGCCACTCTGCTGCCCGAGGAGCTGGAGGAGGAAGATCGGCCTCTCGCTCTCCTCTTCCTCCTGCTCCGACTGTTGTCCTCGCTGTCTGACGAGTGACGGCCCATGTTCACTTCAACACAAAGACACAGAGCGAAAAAAGCCATTAACTCTAGGAAACAATACAGCTTCTGAGAGATCAGAAATGTTTCTAGCTCAAGCCACACGTGCCTAATAAGCATGCACATTAAATTTGATTAAGCTTAGGACACCCAATTGGAAATTAAAATTAAAAGTACACGTTCAGTTCAACATGAAGTTCTTGATTTCTCTCATGTGAGATCTGCTACTCAGTAACACAAACAGAAAAACATACATCTATTTATTTGCATAGGAGAAAAAAAAATGTATTTAATAAGCGGGAAGCACATATTTTCAGGCAAATAACAATAAATCCAGTTCATGTGGGCTGAGGCTGAGCTAAATACTAAAACCAAACCTAAAAACGAAACACATCCTGTCAGCCAGACAACAATAATATAACAACACCTCCAGTGTTAGCAGATAAAGTGCATAATTCATGAAGGAAAAAAACAAAAACGGGAGAGCGTGGAGATGTAAATATGAAATTTGCGACAGTAAAATCTATAAAGTCTATTATAAACACTTCAATACGTAATGTTGTCAGTGTTGCTAGCACGATTTCCTCAACATTTCCAAGCGCTTCCTCTAACACGCGTTATTTAGTAAATAAACAGCACGTCCGCGAAATTATTTTGAGGTTTATATGTAAAAACAATTGATATTTCTGTCCATATTCACACTCTTACCTAGATAACGATACACACTCCTATTGTGTCACAACAGCAACTCACAGAGCAGCGCCATGAGCCGCTGAGCAGACAGAGGTAATCGATCCGGAGCTCCTCGAGGCGAGCGCAGCAGGCATTACCAATCAAACACGATCGCCTTCATCTTCTTCTCATGATCTTCGCGCAAGATAAGCCTGAAATACATTTATTTGTGTTCATGCATTTCTCAGCGACAAGGTCGTCATTTTATCACAAGATCTTGAAACTCGGATACTGTTTTTGTTTTAAGTGTCAAGCCGAGGTAGGCTGAGAAATCGCAGGCTGAGTGAAGTAGGTTTTAAAGGAAAAAGAGATTTTCAGATCATATTACATATTTTTGGTCAGAATTCAGTAAATTATAGACAAGTCAGCTTTTTCTACTCAAAAAAGAGAGAGAGAGAGAGAGATTTTGATCAAGCTGCCTGTGAGACAAACACATTGAGAGAAAAATGAAGATGTGAAGGAAGCCCAGGCTAATGTTAAACGACTTGTCTGAAATGCAAAGTAAAACTTAGTAGGAAAAAAAACATCAAACTGAGATCTTAATAATTCCGTAGTCATTTTTGAGAAAGAAAAAAACAAAACAAGAAATGCTTACATCAAAGTATATATTCAAAATATTCACCCAAGCCAACTACAGATTGAGCTAAAACTGCACCCTTGATATATGTGTAGGCTACAAACACCCTCTTTAATGTTTTGAATGTTTAAGATTTTTTTTTTCAAGATTATTATTATTATTATCATCATAGATTGTTCGTGTATGAGAGGGGTGAAATGCTTAGCTCTTAGAATATTTTTCGCAGCGTTTCGAACAATAAATGCGTGTATGCATGAAGAGTGCTTAACATAAATATAAGAGGGACACAGGATAAATATTTCATCGTGATGTAATTTTTAACGTTGAGATGATGAGAAGGTGTGTAGTAATTTATCAAAAGAAGACGTCTTTGTATATATTAGCTATTTACTGCGGAACTAATACTATTCCTGCTGCGTTCTTGATTCTGTTCATTTTTATTATTATTATTATTATTATTATTATTGAAGTACAAATGCATTTATTTAGAATGACGGCTAATTAACCACATTATGCAAATATGCAATAATTTTACTAAGTGTGTGTAATTAAATAGCAATAAAAACAGCCCAGAATCTCAAGATTTTTGTTTTTAAATTGCAAGTCATTGGCAGCTGTTGCTAATAGAAACAGTTGTCATCTGAGTGCTGAAATATTAATTAAACAGGGTTTTCAAAATAGTGACTATTTCTTCCATGCAGCCAGATATAAACAGCAAGAGTTATAGCACGTTTAGCCTTTTTTATTAATGCTTTACTACGGAGGTATTTGTCACGACTGTTATAATATACCTATACCCAGGTAAAGAATGAGTAACAGATGCCCTTTGACTAAATTGTTAAAATCGGATTCAGAATGTTCGTTCTTCATATTCCGATTTAATTCATAACTACTTATGGAAAACACATTCTCACACTAATAAATATAAAATATATAGGCTACTGTAAAAAAAAAAAAAAAAAGGTAAAATAATTAGTTCGCAATAAAAGTTGTTTTCTGTGAAGATTCCTTTTTTATTTCTCGTCTACAAAAGATTTGTGGGTCGAAATGAAATACTTAATGATGTTGTTAGTGCATGTGTCACTTGCATGATCACAAAGTGCATATTTTTCATTCGCTCTTCTCGTTATCTCTATCACGCTCTCTGGTTTTCCAGCTCAGATCAAACAGTGGCGGAATAAGATGCCCTTTTCAGTAGTTTTGGCCTCATCCCAGCATCATCATCATCATCGCGATCCCTGGTGTTTCCAAACTCTAACCAGTCTAGCTTAATGACATTAATTCGCTCCTCTTGTCAATCTCGGCCAATAGCAAGCATGGAAGGGTGATGTGGATCTGAAGGACAGATAAGGTTCCCCCACCCAACCCAACCCCATCCCAGCCCGCCTCTATGGGAAGGGGGCTCGTGGTGAGGAGCGCGGATCAAGGGGCAGACGCTTCGCCAAGTATAAATAGTGTGACTTCAATAGTGAATCGGCAGCAAGTCCGTACACTCCGCAACAATCGGAATTGTCAAAGATCTCGTCACATCATCTCGCATTCGGGCCGATGTTGATGTGTTATGGTAGACTGCTGAGGATCTAAAGAGAAGATTGCATTTTTTTTCTTCTTCTTCTTGGGCGCAGTGATGGAAGAACTTACCGCGTTTGTCTCCAAATCGTTTGATCAGAAAGTCAAGGAAAAGAAGGAAGTGATCACGTACCGGGAGGTGCTGGAGACCGGCTCGGCGAGAAACAAGGAGAGTCTGTCGGTGGAACCGGTTCGCGAGGAGGTGAACAGCATCACGCGGAGCGGCGTGCGCTCATCGCCGGCCAGAGAAGCGGACATGCTCGCGTCAGAGAGAACCAGAGACTCGATCAGTCCCAAACTTACAGACGGTGAGTGTTTCCTTCGTTTTTCTAAGCCAGGATATTTACGAAAATGATTTCATCACGCTATTTTTTCTTCAAAGGCCTATTTACTGTCCGTAATTCAAGTTTGAGAACTTCTTCGCTTTCGATATTTTTTATTATATGGGTCTATTTTAAAGTCACGTTAATTTCGTTCAGGTTACACGAAACGTAACAATCATACTATAATAATTTGACAGTCATCGCTGTTATGAAGGAGCCTGAAAACAAAAGAATCAATCAAAAGTTAGGTGAAAAAATCGAGTGCTGTAATATTGTGACCTTTAGGCTGTTTTTGTATGATAGTAGTTGCATATATATATATATATAATTTTTTTAAATTAAAAATCTAGTTGTGAAACTAGCCACGTTTGAAAGATTTAGATTATCCATGAAATCTATAGAAATAAAATATGTACGCTACCCGCAGATAGATGTATGTTTCATGAATTTTAACATAAAAATTAAAAAATAATAATTCACGAATCAAACAAACAAACCAAGAATTTGTCTGTATTAGGCTATATATATCAGCACGCATTTTGCAAAAACCCCTGAAGGCCTATAGCTATTTCAATTAGCCTAGTTTTAAAATAATACCAGGAGAACAATATCCATAAGTAATATTAGTCATGATAATAATAATAATGAGGATATTTGAACTGCTGACCATTCCTATTATTTTTCCTTTAGAAGCACTAAACAACTAACGCACATGCTTGTTTTTAATACAGGTTACTTATTTTGACAGCAGGGATTTTTATTCAGCTGGGTTAATTGTTGTCTTTATTGATTTCATTTTCGCATCATCGAACCGTTTTGCCAGGCGGTTAATTTCACGTACAATAGGATTATATCCCTGTCCTAAGCATCCGGTTCAGAGAGACTCTCTATGCATATGTATATTGTGTGTAAATAATTAAAGAGCTCTGTGTAGGACAAAACATCCGTGACCGACATCAGTGGGCACACACGGCCCTCCTTTCTCATCACTGGATGAAGCGTTCATTCGTGTTTTCTGCTCCGTTTTCAGGTATCACAGATATGAAAGAACGCAAAGAGGATTGTAAGCCTCTGGAGGATGAGGCACAGACTAAAATCAAGCAGAGAAGGAGTCGGACTAACTTTACCCTTGAGCAGCTGAATGAGCTGGAGAGACTGTTCGATGAAACGCACTATCCAGACGCCTTTATGAGAGAGGAGCTGAGCCAGAGACTCGGGCTGTCGGAGGCCAGGGTACAGGTCAGGCATGCATGTTCTGTCTACATGTTTGCTGTGCTATGGACGCAGTGTGCGTTATGTTGTCCCTTGCGCGAGGAGAAACACTTTCGATAAATGCAATATTGAACGTTCGAGGCTACATGCAATTGCAAATGAAGTGCAACATGATCAGTCAATTATTTAGGATATATATTTAGGTGACCGCGTAGTCTATTTAATTAACGTGCTATCATTACGTAATTACATGTTCGGTTACGTGCAATATAGACGCGTATCATATACGCAGGCTAATCAGTTCAATAAACTACTGACACGTAAGATTAGCAATGTAGAGTCTCCGAAATAATTCCTAAGCAGCCAATAAGAGATTAAAAATGCAAATGCATTTAAAATAAAATCGATTAATAAAAAGAGTTGGCCTATACAATTTGTGTCTAACACTGCCAATCACAAAGTTGACATATTATGATATTATCCATAGCCTATTTACATTCACAGTGTGGTAAATAAAATTAGATATCAGCTTATGTGTTGAATGATAAAAACGTGATATTAAGCCGCTTAAATCAACCCCGCTGAACGATAATGAACAAAACAACGAGCAAAAATGATTCCCTGATTTGTGCGCATTGGCCTGCAGGCAACATCTGTAGTGTGCTTTTTAGGATGGGGAAGACCATCTGCACAGAAACATAATAAGGCTCAATATATGGGTAACAAGAGACGAGCGACTGAGCCGAATAATGACATTCAACATAGACATTGGCTCTGGTGTGATTGATCAGAAGAGAGGAAAAAAACAATATCTTATTTCATTCTCTTTTATCTATTCATTCCTTGGGTGGGGATATAAAATTCACTCTTTGAATACATTGCTCCTTTTAAAAATGGGCTCAAAAGACCTCCCTGGAAAAAGTTAAACCATCGTCTCTCTTTGGGATCTTACCAAAGGGCATTGTCCCAAGCAAGGCCTGCGGATTTACATAAATTATCTATCATTTTTACCCAAATAAAGATCTGATGCTCTTTTCATATTCAGTATTCACAGACAAGGCCACACCGCTGGCTCAAAGACTACACTGCCGTTTTACCGGATAAAGTCATGACGTATCGGGATTTATTATCACATATTTATTATCGTGTTTCCACTTTCACTTACAGCAGAAATATCATGCAAATGCAACGCCCCTTGCCCGTCGTTAGGCTGAATCAAAATGAATAAACAGTGCACTGGAACTATGCGCGATTCAAAACAGATGCATAAGATACAAACATTACCAAATCTCCAATGCCCATAACACAGAAATATAACACTGACTTTCTTTCTCATATAAGCAATTCATGTCTTCATTTTAGCCTGCTATTGTAGTGCAGACATACAGTCCCATGCTGGGTATTTGGTATTTGCTATCAGATGATCACTTTGCTCCTTCTGGGACTCTAATCCCCGGATAGATTAAACCATTGCAGAAAGACGATATATTAGTGCATTTTTTTCAGATGCACGTTATCAATATTCAATTTCTTTCCGTTTGTTTAACATTTGAACAAATCTGTTTGTTTTGTGCTTATAGTTGGCCGCTTTTTACGTCCATTCGCTGCTCGTTATAGAGATATAATAATTAAAATGTGCGGTTAAGCGTTATGAATATTTTAGAGGTCCTCGGGGATGCATAGTTTTGCTGAGACTGTTGTCATTTTGGGAGGATTTACACATGCCCTCACCAACAGCTGTCAATCAATGTCTTGTGTTCTCAGGTTTGGTTTCAGAACCGACGGGCCAAATGCAGAAAGCAGGAAAATCAGTTACATAAAGGTGCGTTGATTTAAACGCTTCAAGTGCAATTTAATGTTTTACAAATTATTTCGGATGTATAAATTAGGAATTGCTATATGTTAAGTGTTGCATTTATTTTGTTTTTCTGTATTATTTAAACATGATTGTTTACATTTGTTGAGAAATGGTTAGGCCTACAGAATAAAAATCTTTCAGCTAGTTCATTTTATCTTTTTACGCGCAGAAATGTAACAGCAATTCACGCAGTGCCTAGTTTATGAGCACACACAGATACAAACTCAATGTCAGTTTCTTTTCCTTTAGGAGTTCTCATCGGAGCGGCGAGTCAGTTTGAAGCGTGTCGTGTCGCTCCATATGTCAACGTGGGAGCTCTGCGCATGCCTTTCCAGCAGGCAAGTTCCAATACAGAGACTTTCACAGCAATGTCTATGATTTCCCTCCTTTAGTTATTGCAATGACATAAGTGAGACATTTTTCAGAACAATATAACTGTTAGGCTATTGCATAGAATTTGTCGTGCTTGCCCCATGGATTTGACTCACACTCAGGGGGGAATGCAGGTGTCCGAATGTTTTTTATTTATTTATTTTTTTTTTTAATTATTATTATTATTATTTAATAGCTATGATGATAAATGCAATTGATCCAGTGCCCAGTAACGGCTCTGCATAGTCTCTCTTAAGTTAATGTGTTTCTCCCCCTCTCTTCCCACCCGTGCGTCCATAGGATAGTCATTGCAACGTGCCGCCCTTCTCCTTTCAGGTGCAGGCGCAGCTGCAGCTGGACAGCGCCGTGGCCCACGCGCACCATCACCTGCACTCGCACCTGGCGGCGCATGCGCCCTACATGATGTTTCCCGCCCCGCCGTTCGGCTTGCCCCTGGCGACGCTCGCGGCAGAATCCGCGTCGGCAGCTTCGGTGGTGGCGGCGGCAGCGGCGGCAAAAACCACCAACAAAAACTCGAGCATCGCGGATCTGAGACTGAAGGCGAAAAAACACGCGGCGGCGCTGGGCCTGTGACGCCCCTGAGCACCGAACGCGACGCCGAGGCAGGCAGAACAAAACAAACACATTATTTATGTTTTCCTGTGAAGGACACGCGAGAGAAAAAGGATAGGCTATTTATAAGAACACTAACTGTGAGGTGGACAAACTTTACGTGGATCTTTTCGCGGATGGAGGGACAACTACAACACGTTGAATGAACTACGAAAACTTCTAGTGAACTTTTGCAGAAGACAAGAAGCTGAAGCTGAATATAATGATATAAAGCAGCTGGGACAATAGTTCGGCTGTTTGTGTGACAACGCGAACATTTCTGCTTTATTAGTAATTAATGAAAATAAAGAGGCTGGCCTCGTTTTATTTGAAACAAAGTTTCTCTGTGGATATTTGTGAAATATTACAGAAATCACTTTTGTTGCCAAACATGAACACTCCAGTGTTAAACATGCGTTTCTGTCCTCAAGGATAAAACACGATTTAAGTTCAAGTTTATGCTCTTTCAGTTCTGAAACAAAATAAATGAGCATTAAACGAAACGATGATCATTCCTTTGCCTATTAATGAGTGTATTGTGAATATAATCCAATATCAGGTGATTCTTCAGTGGAGAGTCTCCGACAAATGCCCAATTCACATTAACTCACATCAGGCTTTAATTCTCGGTGTAAAAATCAAATTCAGGTATACACTAATATTGATATGGTACGGGCACGTGTAAAATACCTATGTTAATAACCACAAAAAAACAAAAAAAAAATATTTTGGTTGTTTTATGCTTCATCAAGGCATTGTGGGAGCACTCTGGATTTATTTGCTATTTCTTTTCGTTCTGGTTCCTTCATCTCTTGTACAACCATGTGAAACTAAATGTAATGTTCATGTTTTATAAGGGTTATAAAAGGACATCGACTGCGGACACTCATTTTTATGATATCTATGATTTTATCATGACTGTGAAACGTGAGCTCACCTCAACAACGTGTTTTCGATTCATAAAATAAAAGTAAAAAAACCAACAAAAAAAAGACTGTAGCATCTGTTTCATGGTATATACGTACATTATCTAATGCTTCTTTTTGGTAAATAGTTGCATGTGATGGCAGGGTTTAAAAAGAATCCTTCATGTGCACTTTATTTTGTTCAATAATTGTTCCGGCGGTGTCTTACCATTTAATATCGCAAATGAAACAATGCATATAGGCCTAATTAAAAGTCGACCCGTTTCTGTTTGGTTTGGATGATTCTGTTGTGTATGTTACGCATTACACAACGCTTGATTTATCATTAATGAATGTTATTGTAACTTGTTTCCAAAAAATCAATTGTGTACGATTACGTAAATACATATTTATTTATTGGGGAAAACGTTTATTACAAAATAATACGTACCTCTTTCAGCTCTAGATATTTGCTGCTGGGACTGAGCTTCTTCTGCATTCAAAATATAAAATAACAATTTAGAAAAAATGGAATAAAAATTTTCATAAGAATTGCTTTGCTAATTTTGTTTTAAATAAATAAACAAGAATAAAAATATTTATCAACAATTATATACAGAATACGTAATTATATGTACATTTTTATGGTGCATGGTTCATCTGAAGCTTCATCAGCCCGCCTATCCAGATCTGAAGCGGTTCTCTGGAGATCTGATACATACCAAATGGCATCTCCTATGGCGAATAACCTGTCTGGTCAGATTACTGTCTGGATACAAAGTACAATGTTTTGGCCTATTAATTAATACTGCTTTAACAAAGGCGCTGTATAAAGAGGGCTTGTGTATCCAGCTCTGGGCTGGACTCGGACGCCAGCGCTATTGAATTATTGATTCCTCTTATGCCTAGTTTGAGACAAACTTGTGAATGAGAGACCACTGTGACTGTACAGAGGACGAAAGGTGGGTATTAAAAACGAGCGATTCACCCCAAATCGGATAAATTTACCAGCACATTGGGACACTGCGCTTTTGAATACAAACTAAATCTTCTGGCGAAGTAAGAGTCACTCCGGTAAACGGAATGACCTTGTACTAGAGCTAGAAAAGTGATCTGACAAATTACTTCACTCACTGCGAACTGCACTGTAGCAAATAGCGTTTTTTTACACAACATACAATGGAAACCTATTCTGAAAATACAGTTGACGTACACTCTTTAAAATAAAGGTGCTTTACAGCAATGCAACCATTTTTTGATTCACAAAGAAGCATTCAGTCAAAGGTTCTTTAAAGAACCATCTCTTTCTTACATTTTTATAATCTGAAGAACCTTCTTTCGCCACAAATAACCATTTGTGAAACAGCAATGTTGATAACGTTTCTTGATGGAACCATTTAGATAAAGTGTATGTTATTATATTACGAAATGAATACTTCCAGCTGCTGTCCGGTCTTGAATGTTTAGAATTTACAGCAAGGGGATGTAAAAATGTGAGACTAATGGAGGACTAACACTGGTCTTCTGGGGTGAGATAGAGGTTAAAGAATCGATAGGGGTCAACTGGTTCAAATAAATGGATTTATTTATTTTTATTATTTTGAAATAGAATGCTGTTTTCAGAACTTTGCAGACAAATCAGGTTGCTTTCTCTCAAAACAATATTATTCACTTTATAATAACAAAAATAAGGAGATTTCCTTTCTTTGTAGGAACCCACAATAGGGAAAAACCCATTAGCCACTACATGAAAAATTTAATTTGGTATGCTTAGGCAAGCATGGGGACTTATCGGAAGAGTTTAACATGACTTTTCCTCTGGTTCGATTGTTAGAGAATGTGCTAACAATGGCAAGAGCATGGCTTTGCTCCAAAGCAACACACACTTATAAAACCCAAGTGTTATGTGTTGCAGATGCATGATGGTCAAAGAGATTTGGTTCTATTTAATGCGGATGTTTTATTGAAAATATTTGTTTAACGAATTATTGAGGTTATGATTCAAGATGTAAAGTCTCTTCCAGTTTGTGCAAAAGTGTTTCAAGTGATATAATGATGTTGTAACATTTTGACTATGGAGTCTTCCACAACAGTTAAGAAGTGCATCTTTTTTTTCTTCACACTCAACACATAAAACACAACATTAGCGACAACAAACAATTCATTTTCATAGGTAAAGATCAGCACAAAACAAAAGTGTCCACCAATCATAACAACAGAAAAAAGCAGCAGGCTGTAAAAACGCAGCAGCATCATTTATTCTTCCTGCAGAAGTCACACCATCAGTTAATCTGTAAAAAATAAACGAGATTATACCGTAGTCACAGCTAGTCATCACAACATTTAATGGCCAATTGGACTGTTTTTCAATGCTGTAAAAATGCAAACAGCCCAATTACAATACCTTACCGTGACAGTAAACTTTATTTACAGTATGCTTTTAGGAGATTCAATGGTTCTTTGACCCCGTGATAATTTACATCGGATGGCAATGGTTAGTCCACTTTTTCTCTCAGCGTTAAGCCTTATCAATCTACAAGTACTCAAGGAGACAACGGGACGGGAGCACTGAAGTACTTTTCAGATTAATGATGGAGACAGCAATCTTTTTTTTTCTTCCCCACACTCTCTTCAGTCAACAGTCTTCGCACCGGCTCCACATTTCTACGGTCCGTCTTCCTCTTCCCCTTCATCTCGTTCCCTCTTCTCTCTGCGTTTTGCAATGATTTTTAAGATGCACAAGTGTGACTCACCAGAGTGGGAGGTTCACACAAACTCTATCCCAGCCTAGAAATGCTACTGAGAGCCATTTCAACCGCTGTAAACTTCAAGCAGTTAACCCTGCATTGCCGATAAGAGCAGTAAAGCAGCATTTTGAGGGTCAGGCTCATCCCTTGAGCTCTCCATGCTGTCTATCTGAGCTTCATGACCTGTTGCTAAATTTACCACTGTACAACTTGCCAGACAGTTAATGCTGAACAGTCTTCAGGCTTTCGGCTTTTATCGGAGCACCGAGCAGGCCAGCAGTGCTTCTGCCCATTACAGAAGCACCGTATCTACACTTAAGCTGTTTTATTGTTAAATCTGAAGCACGGAAAGTTCTCCACCGAAGATGACATATTAAATATTTCTCTGCACCCATAAGAGAGAGGTAGCGTGTTTGAGAAAATGTCAATGAATGTTGAATCAAACTCCGCAGCGGTCTTGAAAGGAGGTGAGGAGAGCGAGAGAACACAAAGATAAGGTAGCTCTCTAAAGGTTTGCCTTTGTTATATATTAAGTGCCGCGAAAGAGAAATGTGTGCACATCATCAGACACAAGACAAGCAACATCAGGGGAGATCAAGGAGATGAAAGACCAACTTCAAAGGTGCGAAATGGAGCGAAAATGAGACAGAAACCTGCCTAAAACTTGCTCAAATACACCAATTAAAGCAGCCTATTGCTTGGATTTATCCTACGAGCAGTGCGCCTGTATGAACCACTTCGTAAGCACTGTGTTTAATTTAAAACGGCCCTCAATGGCGCTCGGTCAAGATGAAAACAATGGGACTGACCAAATAAAGGCTGGGAAAAACGGCAACACTCGCAGCAATTGAATCTATCTGTTGGGCAGAAAGCTGCACAATACTAAATGAAGTCAAACAAAGTGAGGAATTGTTGTTCGGCATCCTGTTTAGGTAGTGCGGACGGACCGGCAAATCTTTTACCGACTATGAGCATTTATTTATTTTTGATGTCATTCCTGTTGCAGCTGGCACTAACACAACTCAATAACAACAATTAACCGGGCCCTGAGGGGAGCACAAAACCGAGGCGTTTCATCCCCGCAAAGTGAAAATCACACAAGACGTAAAGCGTATTTACCCTTGTGATAGCAAAACTGTAAGTTTACTCTCTCCAGTTGAAGTTGTAAATTAACCATACATAATTTTCTGCTTTGTTTATTTTACTTGAATATATTTTCATCAAGACGGAACATTGGAATATTCTTTGAAACAATGTGCTATGACAATAACCATACACTCACGTCATGTGATATTTACACTAAGAGTCTTGAATTACACAAATCTCAGTATGAGCTCTACCGCTTTGTTGAAGTCAGTATTGTATACAGAAATTAACAGAGTGTGTCTCATTACAGCTGGCAGTTCACAAACCAGGCAAAGAAGCACTATAAATCCACTTTCCACTTTTTTCCCCCCACCAGAATACATAAGAAATCCTTGTCCCACCCAAAGGAAAATCTCTCCACATTTTTCTTCTCTATTTTTTTTTAGATATATATTTGAGAAGATCTTGTATCAAATATGTAATGTGAGACTTTAAGTATTATATTCAAGGTCTGATATTTAGATCTCAGTTGGATCTTGTCAGGAGTATTAAGTAATCTCATGATTTACTTAGTTAATCTGAACCTGAAATGGACCCACTCTGAAGGGTTACCGTATTATAGACTTGAGCGGTCAAGTATGTATAATAGCTCAGGCCAATGTCAGCCGAACGCGCTCTTGTGGGTTGCGGATAATGCAGATGAATAGATTGTTACTCAATATAAAATTATGTCAAAGTCTTTAAAGGGACAGACTAAGTAGACATGATGTTCCAGGGAAACATCACAGGGGCTGTCAGGGGCAAGCAGGCTTTGATGGAACAGGATTTAACACGGCTCCTACAGAGCTATTGGATTACCTATTTGGCCCAGTGATCTGGCAACATTTAATTAAATAGCCATGCATTAGCGTCCATGTGCGCACGGCTGATGTGTGTGTGTATGTGTGATGGGAATGTTACTTATTCTGAATACTAAAATGAATTTTGCAAGTTGCCTACAGGTTCAGTTTATATAACCTGTAACCTTTACTTGTTCTGTATCTCTCTCTCATGGTAAAACATTTAGGCTTTTGGTGCACTTTAAAACACTCACAGTGCTGTCAGTCATTGCACTATTTGAGAATCCAGCGCTGCGCCAGTGTAAAGAACAAATTCTCATGCAGTGTTAATATTTGAAGACGCTGCAGTCACACTTGCTCTTTCTTTTCTTCTTGTCTTTGCAGTAAGAACATGACATGCTGGTTTCACACCAGTTCTTGTTTTTGCATGGAAATAAAACGGCGAAGTCAAAAGGGGTCGCGTCTGATCCTGGATCAGCCTCTGACTGCATGAAAACCCATCACCAAAAAGGGATGTCATGTGGCAGAGGAATGCGAGCGCTGATTCTGTCGGTGGAGGACAGGAGTGATAAAACACGAAGAGATAGAAGCAGAAGAACCCTGGGAGTCGTGCTGTCGTGGGATGAGTACAAGAGCGAGGTGGTGCAGACACAAGAGGAGCCCTTTGTCATTTTGGAGAGGGCCTTTAAAACGCTACATCTTATCTTAATGAGTACAGGGGGATCTTTTAACAGGTCACACTTCACCATGCTTGACAGACAGTGTCATCATTGCTGATTCGACATTTAGGCAAAGAGCTGATACCAGAATTTCCAACTCCCACGAATCGACTAGTCTTTTGGTTAATTCATAGAAAAACTTTATTGAGACCTATTAGACTTTGTTTTGATGTCCCCTTTAGAAAATAAACTGGCTGCAAGCAATTACATGTCAACTAATTCTGACTAGAGTATTAGTAGACTGTTAGGTTAGGGTTAGTACAACAAGTTAACATATACTTGCAAAGTTACTTATAGTCCGTAGAATGTCCATCACATGAGGTGTTAGCAGATATTTAGCAGACAGTCACTTATACTCTAATGACTGCTAGCTGACATGGAGTTATGAAGTTACTTAACACAAGCTATCAAAATAAAGTGTTTAGTATTTAGTCAAAATCTGAACATTTGAGAAAACGTTCTCAGATGATGTCAGTTTGGACAGAACATCTCTAGGAGGAGCCTTAAAAACAAGCTCCACCCTCTATTTCTCCTTCAAAATATACAGTCTTTCAATGTTGGACCAGTGTTTCAGTCGAGATTGAAATCCAAGAAATCGGGAGAGGGTCAAGTCTGAGTCATAGAATGGAAAGTCTCTGGTAAATTTCCAGGAACTTTCCAAAACATTTTTTTCCAGAAAAGGTGGAAACTTTCTGGAAATTTCAGGTCCTTTGCAACCCTATTATCAAGCCCAAGTCCACATGCTTTCAAAATCCACGACTCAATGATAAAGATATACTCATAGACTCTAGATTTTCTTGGACTTGAACTTGACTTTGGTGAATGTTATCTTGAACCTGACTGAGCTGGTCTAAACTATAACACTGCGTGGAACATCATTCAAAAGTTTTTGATCATAATGGATTAACTGTTAGCGTACAGCATAAATTTCCATGTACCGCATCTCTACTTCCTAAGCTTCAAACATTAATCAAATAAAAATAAAATACTGTAAAACCGAACATTGCACTTAAATGTGGTTGGACAAGAAAAACATTAAGACTGAGGAAACAGAGAGATAGAATGAGTGGCAGAGATAGAGAGATGGAGAGAGAGAGAGGGAGAGAGCGATTGACAGCGCACAATGGTAGGAGAGTGGTTCCCGCTGTAAAAGTTTATCCCTCTGGCACCATTATATAAGCATACATATGGGACAGCCGCAATGGAAGACGACACTTTAAATGACATTATTATAAAATGCAATACTCCTGGAATGATCCCTTATTGAATTAGGTCCCATGATCCAAGATGAATTTCCCGGTTCTCTAATCCATCAAGGGGGGAATATTAAAAGATAGGACTCAACTGGCATTAGAATCGCTCTCAGTCTTTACTTTCATTATTTTGAATTAGGGTGCTGCTGGGGGAAAGCCTCTTAATGAGAATTACAATGATTCAGTGGCCTCGACCTGCCTTCTGACAAGTGAAATATTAACTCCTCAGTCATAGCTGTCTGAATTAAAATACTTGGGAGCTGCAGACGTGCTAAATTAAATTGGCCTTTTATGTTCCTTACACGGCTGACCCCCTGTGGGGCTGGAGAAGCAAGGACAGCGGAGGCGCATGAGTCAAGGTGTATGGAAGCGAGAGAAAGCCAGACCCGGCTGTTAAAGCAGTTAAACTTCTTTACCAGCTCAGCAGTATGTCCTCTCTGCTTCTGTAAAAGAGCACCAGGATGCATGCAACGGGGTCAAAACCTAAAGATCTTAGAATGTGCGTAGCGTATTTAAATCCATACCAGCGCTTATATTAGTAAACCTGGCTTTGACTTGGAAAAGTGTTTAGAGTCATGACTCAAGACAGTTTGGACGATGATTAGAGGTCTTTTATATATGAACCATTTAATCCCAGAAGTCACAATTCTAATCGTTAAAAAGGTTTTCATTTATAAACCTATAGAAACCTTAAAAAAAATAATGGGTCTCAATTACATACATGCGTTTTCGCATGGTTAAAGCAAATTATCACGTGACCAGAGCAGTTTAATTCCTGTCCTGCACATTGAAAAGATGTAAGTAAAGTGTGTTAACAAAGATATGACACATTAACTTTGAGATGTCTAGTATTAATGTATAAATTCCCATTATCCAGTTTTGTTGAGTGTGTTCACAGAACGAGTAAACATGATGGTCACAATAGTGACCAGCGGGATACCAGAGAACTTAGGTATACATTTAAACTGTAGTTGTAATTGTAATTGTAAAATGCAGGGTAACACTTTATTTTAGGGTATCTTAACTAGCTGTTTCTTGGCATGCACATTCCTACAATTGTAGCCATTTATAAGAAGTAATTAAGCAAATATTAATGGCTTATTCTACATTACCTTACTCCACATCTCTAATCAATAACTAAACTCAACAACCAACCTAACTATTAATAAGCAGCAAATTAGGGATTTATTGAGGAAAAGGTCATAGTCAAAAGGGAAGAAGTGTTCCCTAAAATGTTACCAAATGTTGAAAAATATTGCACTAAATTAAAACTTTGAATGTTAATAAGTTACAATATTAATGTTATTAATGTTGTAATACTGGGGGCATTAATTAAAAAAAATACATTGATGGTAGTATTTTTTTGTATTTTATCGCAGTATTCCTGTCAGTGTTGTAATATATATATATTTTTTGTTTTTTTGTTTTTAATGCATAATTGCCAAAAAATAATTATTGATTATTTCAAAAGGTTACTGATGAAATATCATTTAGATATTTTCCCATCTGGGAAAAATGTGGGATTAAACAAGTTAATGACATAAATTAGGAGTCGTTAAAAAGGCAGAAAGCTGAAACCATGCAGTTCAGTTGATCATTTGTGATTCCTATGCACGTTTTCTGTGCGTACGTCCATTCTACGAATCACACGAATGCATGTTTGAGAGATCGGTTTTTGCGCAACATTTTATAAATGAGCCTACCAGTCATCTGCTTCCCACCTAAACCTCGAGCGTTTATTGACAGCTGGGTATCGAGGCCGAGTATGCTGATGAGGATGGCACAAGTGATCAAAGGGGCGAGGGCAACCGTAGCCTTAGCGAACGGCCGCTCATATTTAACCGCTCCATTTGTTGTCTTGTCTTGCATTATGCATTTTGACCGCTGCATGCTTTGGTGTATTTGTAAGGTTGCAGAGAGTCAGTCGTTTGACCTGTTGCATGGCCTCATGTTTTTAACAAACACTCCGCGTTGTCAAAACATGAAAGAGTCAGTTAGACCGCATCCAATCTTGTAATCAGGCTTTAATAAACAGAGCTCAAGAAATTTACATCCATCTCTGAAAAACTTTTCAACTTGGCAGCTGGCGAAGGCACAAGTGGGGGCAGAGCGCGGTGCGAGCCAGGGCAGTTTTGCACAGGGGCCTAGCAGTCTTGTACCTGTGCCAATACACCCGCTCACCCTGACTCCGAGGTCACGCTGCCAGCGCTCAGATTCAGGAAAGAGCGGGAGAGCGGTTTCTCTTCCGCCTGCGTCCCCACCAGCGTTTTCCCTTCGCCTGCGCTGCCGAAAGACTCCAGGGTGGACACATGCCGTTTGAGCTCTTTAGAAACAATCGATTGGCTGGGAGGGCAAGGGGAAAGGAAAGAGGAGGAGGGGAGAACATGGCTTTGACCTTGGAGTCTGGAAATGTTACACTTTAAATCACTGAAATTTTCAAAAATAATAAGATGCCTCGGGACAAGTCACCTTTCCTCGACAAAATAAAACCCCGGAATGAATATATGAATGAAAAGAACTAACAAAGAAACAGCAGGAGAAATAAAGTTTTGTGGAAAAGTAATCAGGCGGTCATGAAGGTCTTGTTTTCAATTTGAGCTGCTCTGATCACGTAATATTACACTTCACAGAGGCCAGTGCCCTTGGCCACATAGCACACTTATTCCAGACAAATTTCAAGACATTTTGAACTTGCCTTTTTTTGTTGTTGTATAAATTTGAATGGATTTACAACAACTGTTCAAGTGGTCTTGAACATTTTTAAAGAGATAGTTTGCCCTAAATGAAATTTATGTCATCATTTACCCAAGCTCAACTTCTTTTCCAACCTGTATGCCTTTCTTTCTTTCAAAATATGATTTACTCAGTATTTTGTACCCCATTTACTTACATTGTACAGTCAATTGTTGTGTTCTGCAGAAGAATCAAAGGCATTGTGAATGTCGTGAGGGTGGGTAAATGAAGCCCATTTTCATTTTCAGGTGAACTATCCCTTTCTATCTGGATATACTGACATTTATTGATGCATGGAATACTGAGATTTACAGTAGAGATTTTCTTGGGGCTTGACGCTCTTCTAAAACATAAAACTCCGGCACACCATCAAAATCTTCCAGGGTGTCTCTAATATTGCTTGGAGTGTCATAGTGAAGCACTCTCTCTCTGACAGTGCATTTCCAAGATGACAAAATCCATCCTCCTGTATTGATCAGTTATTCTACTATCCCCCGCTGGCTACATCTCACGCTCCTCCCCGACTGGCTCCCTATTGATCTTTAGCAGTGATTGGTCGAGCGGTAATTTGAGACGGACATTGACGGATGGATAGCAACTGTTTTTCTTTCCTCTCATCCTCATTTCCCAGGGTGATGAAGTCATAATGCAAGTGACACTGCCAGACTGAGACCAATTGGGTGAACAATAACCTTTAAAGCCAATAGAAACTGTCTGTACTGAAAGGGACTCCTCTTGTCCTTTACTGACACCCCATGGGTGTCTACTGGATGGTCCTCATAAATACAAACACTCAGTAATGGCTCAAGATCCTGTGCTTGGCAGTTGCTGACTCAAGGGATTTGGTAAGAATGCAGTGGGCTGACCAAACTAAACAAAAAATGGGTTTGGGAGAAGAGTGGCCTAATAACTAATCAAATCATTACTGTTGACAAGTACATGAAAGGATGTAATATGAATAATGACTGTGTGCCCCATCAGTGAAGAATGATACAATTATCAAATGAAAATGTAACGATGTTCTGAGGTTTATAAACTGATTCTTTGATCTGAAATTGGAGGACACTTTAAGAGTAAGTAAATGGCAGATTGATACATTATCCAAGGTCTTTAAATACCATTTAGTATTCATTACATTCCTGCTTGCGCTTGATTTTTTTAATAAGCCTACTGTATATTTTATTGTTCAGTACTGCATGCATTAATAAATTCAGATCCTGACAAATTTGCCGTGCCAAGACTCTGGTTTCATTTTTATTCTGTCCTTTGTGTGTTTGCTTTTCTTTTGCCATGTGGTTGCCCTGTTTTAGCTGATGGTATTGTTCAATCAATGTGACTGCTTGTGAATTACACACCTGTTAGCCTTTTCTTCCTCTTCGCTGGAAAAGCAAAGGGCTACTAGGCACTGAACCTGTTAGAACAGAGTTGCAGTAAGAAGTCCTTGTTTACACTGTAAAAAAATTAAAATTTGTTTTTTCAGAATTTTCTCACAAAAAGTTTATTAACACCAGTCTGGGAGATTTAAATCCTACTAGAGGCAGAGATGGGCATAAATACATAAAAATGTATTTAAATACGAATACAAAAAAAATTGTATTAAAACACAAATACAAATACAAACAGTATTTTGTATTTTGGAAATACAAAATACAATATGAAATTGGCCATCAAGTGCAGGCATCCCTATTAGGCTGAAATATATCTGGACATATTCTAAATGCAAAACAAAAACATTCAAATGTGTACTACTGTAGAATAGAAATAATAAATTCCCTTCCCTTGCAGGAAAAACAAATCTGTTTTCCCCCCCAAACATCTTTTATCACCATCATGACTTCAACTCAGTAACAAGAAATCAATAACACAAAGTCAATTATATAACTGATGTAAAATACTTAAATTTACTAAGTGAGCCTGCATAACAGAAATGTTGAATTGTTGAATTGAATTGAATTGTTGAATAATGGTCCATGTTTCATACATTCGTTGATTAAAAGAAAAGGTTTAATGAATTAAAAAAAGTAAAAAAAACTATTTAGTGTTACACAGATTAATGATTTTACAAATTCAAATATTGCGTTTAACAGGATTATTTGGTTCTTTTGGTGTGGAGAACAATGATCGAGTTGCTCCACCGATTTACAGAATTATATAATGAGGCACGGCATTCCACTCTGTCATGGCGTTAACTGACAACGTGCAAGTGCAAATGTAAATATGAATCTCCTTTCGCGCTTTAAACAGCAAAGTACAACTGAACCAAGTAGATCACAGTATATTATTCATTCATTCATTCATGCTTCTTCATCCAGCCCAACGTCCCAATAATTCCTGCTTCCCCACTAAACACAGCAAGGATTTATTTGCTCAATCTAAATGACCAAGGCCTATGTAAACGATTTTGAAAAGTTTAATTTATTCACACTTTATATCATCGCTGCCTGTAACGCTCAAACACAGGAAGTTCAAGGTTAGTTCAAAGTAAAAGGTGGAGGGAGGTGCTCTTGCAGCGCAGACTCTGGAGCTGGACTTGGGATCACCTCTCTTTGCCGAGAGAAGGGATCTGGACTCGGATACAGTTCCACTGGCCGTGACTCAGAAACTTGATCTGGGATTGGCTCTATGGGCCGTGATTCGGAAGCAGGATTCAGTGACAGCTCCTCTGGCCATAATTCTGGAACTGGGCCTACAGGGCTGTAGACAGGAATTCGTGGGGAATGGAATCAGTCGTGACTGTGCCGTAACCGTGATCCTAGCCGTAAATCAGGAACAGGACTCAGGACCTGCTCTCCTGGACATAAATCAGGAACAGGACTCAGGACCTGCTCTCCTGGACATAAATCAGGAACGGGACTCAGGACCGGCTCTCTTGGCCATAAATCAGGAACTGGATTCGGGATCAGCCCTCCTGGCCGTGACTCAGGGACTGGAATCGGGAACGGCTCTCCTGGCCTAGGCTCTGGATTCAGTAACGACTCTCCTGGGTGTAAATCCGGAGCTGCCCATGGGTTTGGCTCTACTGGATGCGATTCTGGGACTGGGGTTAGGATTAACCCTTCTGGCCAGGATGCAAAGAGTCTGGATCGGCTCTCCTGACTGAAACACTTGGGACGGCTTGATTGGCCGAAACTCTGGGACAGGC
>JAUMHG010000059.1:1244120-1255709 GCA_032359395.1 Enteromius anoplus | reverse complement strand
GGTGATTGGTGCAGTTTAGTCTTTAGTGCTATCAGACATACAGATATATATATATATATATATATATATATATATATATATAAATAAACTGATTGGCTAAGGCTATTTTTCTCCTACAAGTGTCAGTGCTTTTTTATTCTTTCATGTTTACTGAAAGCAAACCAGAATGATTCACCATTTTACCTTTAATCGACAAGGAATTGATCATGATGACCCCCCCTTCTTAATGCAGAAAACTGAGAAATGCTGACTCTGCTGCCGGCAGCTCACGTGCATGAGTTTTAAGGTTGCACCTTCATAAAAAGGCTGATTGGCACAAAGTATTTTATGTATTTTGAAAATCTTAAATGTATTTGGATTTGGATTTTCCCCAAAGGCTTAAAAATAAAAAATACAGAATAGTATTTTGTATTTTAAATACGTATTTTTATTACTGTATGTAAAATATTGCCCATCCCTGACTAGAAGGTTAAGTTTAAACCTGGCTTTTAACACTAAAATGCATTTTGGTGGCATGGGTCCACAACTATGGCCATCTTTTCTCCCAAATCAGGAGGAAATTAACGGCATTTCTGCCTAGTTTTTAAACAGGGGAGGTATCTGATACACCTAGGACAGAACTGATCAGTGAGTAGTTGTCAGTGTCAGTGCAACACTTTTGGGTTTACAACTTGTGGTAAGGATCCATATGGCTGCCCCAGGAGGACTATTTACAGTCACAGAGTCAGGGCCCTATTTCAACGATCTAAGTGCATAGTCCAAAGTGCATGTAACAGATGCACTCGGGGCATTTCCTAATCCATTTTTGCTAATATGGTCTAAAAGGGTTGTCCCTATTCTCTAAACAAGCTTTGGGTGTTTTTTGAGCGTGATTTCCACAATTAATGAAACCATTTTAAAGAAAAAATTCAATTTTCTGATAGTTTTTGGAGCTAGGGCATCCCCTAACTTGCAGTACCACAGCATGTGACGTCACAGGGTTGGTTTGCTCCTCTGGCAAGTATTTGTGTGCACATGCTGCAAACGCTATAACAAAACTTTTTTTTTTCTCAAAGGCACAATCTGTAAGATTTTTGTAATAAAATATCCCAAAACCACATGCACAGTGTTATATATTTCAAACAGTTATGTACTTACGTTAACCTCGAAAATTCTGTAGGATTTGTAAATTCAAAGAAATTCCACATTTGAATAATGAAATGTCCCTGTTCATTGTCGCCTATCAATGATGCACTATCCACGCTATCCTTGGTTTCCACCTGTGAATACTACAGAAACACGCATGGACATGGTTATTTATTTAGTTATTTATTGTGCATTTCGATATCATGGCTCATGATTACACGCTCAGAAATTCCAAAAAAACATAGATGTACACAAACTGAGGCAAGAAGATATTGAAAAAGTCAGCGAAATAAAACAAGAACAAATATCGGCATTATATTGTAAGATGTGCGGATCCATATGCAGGGGTCATACGTGCAAGGGTCAGACAGCAACAAATGGGCAAGACGCAGCGAAAATCCAAACAAGGCAAACACGATACTAACAATTAATTAAAGTTGCTAAAACAATTAGAAAAACAGCACTATGCAGGTATGCTTAGTTAAATAAAAGACCGAAAACCAATCACAAAGAGTATGCTACTTTCTTCATTTAAAAACTTGACATGCAGTCAGATGGGGAAAAAACACCTGAAGTCCTGAAACATGTTTTTTAAAAGTTGAATTATAAATATACATGCTATTCTAAACACATGTCTCCCTTGTGCAAGACACGAGTGCAACAGCAGGAAGGGTAGTCGAAACAGGCAAGAACAAACATATCAGATAACAACAACAACAGAGACTAGGCAAAAGAGTAATCCAGATAAACAGACAAAGATCAGGGCAAGCAGTAAACAATCAAGAACGAGGAAACAGTCCAGGATCAAAACATGATAACTCAGAAACCAGAAAAAACAGAAGTTAAGTCAACGGAAGGCTAAATATTAAATCATAGTCTGCATTGTGAGCGGAGTGTCCAACACCAGCTGAGGGTCCTCCATGCTGGATGCCATGCTCAAACGTCTTGGGACTGCCACTGCCGCAAGAAGCCCCTGAGTCACCACAGCCACAGGTAGCCCCTGTTCTGCCACAGTCACAGGCAACTCCAGATCCGCCATGGCCCGCGAGGGCCCCTGATCCACGTGGGCCTCCAAGGCACCCACCCCTCAACCCTTTTGGATGTCTGTAGGTGCGAGGATGCACCTTCCGGGAGGGAGAGATGTCATGCTGTCTCTGTATCTGTGCGCTGATCCCAGTGCAGTAACTAGCACACATTCTCAGTCACCAATTATATTTATTTTAATTACCGAATGTATGAAACATGGACCATTACTTTATTCAACATTTTTGTTATGCAGGCTCATTTAGTAAATTTTAAGCATTTTACATCAGTTATATAATTGACTTTTTATTATTGAGTTCTTGTTGCTGAGTTGAAGTCATGATGGTGATAAAATGTAATAAAAGATGTTTGGGGGAAAAGAAAAATTATTTGTTTTTCCTGCAGTGCAGGGGAAGGGAAGATATAATTTCTAATCAGTAGTACACATTTAAATGTTTTTGTTTTGCATTTAGAATATGTCCAGATGTATTTCAGCCTAATAGGGATGCCTGCACTTGATGGCCAATTTCACATATATTTTGTGTATTTTCAAAATACAAAATACTGTATTTGTATTTTAATACAGTTTTTACACAGCATTTTGTATTTGTATTTAAATACATGTTTCCACTCAGTCTTTTGTATTTTGATTTTAAATACATTTCTATGTATTTATGCCCATCTCTGCCCATACTAACCTCTCTCTTTCTCTCCCCCCAGACTTTCAGCAACCCGGGCCCTCCCGCACTGACTATACTTTCCCCTCCCAGGCCCCCTCTTCTTCCGCCTCCCTCCCTAACCTTTCCCCGCTCTAACCTATCGCTTCTACTGCTCCTCCCACTTCCCCCTTCTTCTTCCCGCTCACCTTTCTCCCTTTCCACAGCAAAAGGTCTCCCAGTTCCAGCTAATGCTCTTGCCTCCGAACCCTCCCTAGTCTCTCCTCTCCTCCATAGCCAAATATTAGCAGGTTATTATATTGACCTTTACTCTCTCCTTTCCCCTTTCTCTCCCAGCCCTGTGGATAGCCAGGTGGATTGCGGCAATTTTGCTCTCATTCGAACCTCACCTTCTCTTCTCTCCCGAACCCTTACTTTCCCTGAATTTACCACAGCTTTCATCCGCTACACTGACATGATTTGCTCAGTTTACCCCCATAGGAGGTGCGAGCTAAATGACTACCCCGCAATAATTGCTGAGCTCGCGTCCTCCTATGGGGGCACACACTTTTATTGTCTACTTATCTACCGTCCCATCTAGGCATTCCCATAGCCCAAGAAAAACTTTGGGCCCCAGCACTTGCGTCGAATTTCTGGGCATCAACCTTGAATCTAAGAAATTCGAAATATCCCTCCCAAAAGAAAAAACTGGACAGAATCATCATTATTTCCACAAATTTCCTAGCCCAACCCCAGTGCACCAAACGAGAACTCAATTTTGGGGCACCTCAACTTTGCCATGCGCATCATTCCCCAGGGCCGACCCTTAATTTCCCATCTGCTAACTCTAGCTGCTTCCGTCCCCTCCCTCGAAGACACCATAATTCTAACAGACCCCTGCCTCCGAGAAATTCAGCTTTGGATTTCTTTCCTTTCCCAATGAAATGGCCATTCCTTCTTTTATAAAGACTGCTTGGCCAACCCTGTTGACATTAAATTATTCACCGACGCTGCCCCCTCCATAGGCTTTGGAGGTTTCTACCGAAACCGATGGCTCGCCTCCCCATGGCCCACCGAACTAGCTGAAGCCTCGCCCCATAAAGTCTCCAGTGCCTTTTTCGAGCTATACCCCATAGTCGTCGCTGCCGCCCTAAGGTGTTAAGAATGGGCCACTTCCTGCATAGTCGTTCACTGCGACAACAAAGCCACAGTCCAATGCATAAATAAGCACACCTCTTATTCCCCTACCATCATGCCTCTTCTCAGACGCCTTTTTCTCCCTGTCTCGCTTTCTCTTTCAGAAATTCAATACGCTGGCTCCAGATGCTGACCCCAGTACCTTCCTACTCGCAGCTAATATTCCCTTAACCCCCCCCTTAAGACCCCTTTACGAGCACTCTCTAAATTCCATGCTAAAGGCTGTAGTCCCTAGAACCCTCCAATCCTACCTCACTGCCTTTAAAACTTTCCACGTAAGCTACAACCTTCCGTTCCCCGATTTTTCCCACCTAACCATAACCTCTTTCATATCCTACCTTAACACATTCAGAATCCTCCAGGTCAGCTCCATTAAGGGATACCTTAGCGGAATCCAATTTTTTCATAAACACTTACTCGGCTCACCATCCCCCGCTATCACTAATGCTCAAACCAACCTCATTATTAAGGGAATCCAAAAAGGCAACCCTGCCCGTCCCAACCAAAGGCTTCCTTTGACCTTGGAGATCCTTACCCATTGCATCTCCACCCTCCGCCGAGGCTATAGCAACCCCCTTATCGATCGCACCTAAGACGCTATGTTTACCCTAGACTTCTTTGGCTTCCTAAGAGTTTCTGAATTTGCCACTAATTCTCCCTTCAACCCTGCCATCCACCCCACCATTTCCAACCACAAAACCATGGCCTTCTTTATTAAATGCAGCAAAACAGACCAGCTCATGAGAGGCCACTACATTTATATTTTCAAATTACAGTCCCATATGCAACCTTATCAAACCCTACGAGCCTTCTTAGCATACAGAAGCTTGTTCGCCTCTTCCACTTTCGAGCCTCTCTTCACTGAAAAGAGAGAGCAGCTTAGATACGTTCTTTCAAGATCAGGATTTTCTCCAGACAGATACTCTTCCCACTCCTTTTGGATTAGAGCCACTACAGCTGCTGAGAGAGGCCTTGCCCCCAACCAGATTCAGACACTAGGACGCTGGTCCTCTGATGCTTTGAAAAACTATATATGCTCAGACCCTTCTACCATCCTGCAAGCTATGCAAACCCTCACTAGCCCAAACCAAAGCTCAAATTAAACTTCAGCCATCCGCAGCCTCCACAGAGGCATTCAACCCCCTTCCATTTCCACAGGTCTCTCTCCTCCATCCCTCCGAAATTCCCATCCTATTCCTCCACCTCCCCAAGGTCTCATTGACCGCAAACCTTCGCAGAGGTTCTCTCCAGCCTCTGCAGAGTCATACAACCCTTGCCTCCACAGAGGTCGCTTGCTTCAAAAAAAAAAAAAAAAAAACTTTGCAAAGGCTGGCTTCCCAATTTCTCCTCTGCATAGGTCGCTTGCTTTTCCAAAGCTTTAATTTCCCGCTCCAGAGGTAAGCAACACCTCCACAGAGACCCTCGCCCTTAAACTAAACTTTCACCCAAACCTATATATAATTTGATTGATGACTTGCTGCTTGCTCCTTATAACTCATGTCTCTGCTTCATCAACAGGTCCAGACGTACACAACACAGCCCCGAAAATAAATTAATAAATAAATAAAGCATCTTCCTGCCTTTTTGGGGGGCAGCAAATTTGGGCGGCTGTCCTCTTAATAGCATTTTTGGGGGGCAGCTGGAAATCAAGCCACTCTACCGGCTCGCTTCCCCGACAGCACGCAAAATCTGCTTTGCATTTTATCCATTCATTAATGAGAAACTTGTGAAGTGCATGTTTTGATAATAACAAAGTTGCGGGAGTAGCGCTAACCGAATTAATCGCAGATGCATCGCCTCCCCTAATCAACCTCCTTGTTACGATCACCAATCACATCCTCCTACTATAGACGATGGTAATCACAGGAAATCAGGTTTCCCCAACTAAGCAAGCCAGAGACGACCGCAGCAAGGAACCAAAACCCCATCCATGAGACAATGGGGAAAAAAACAGTATCCAGCCTCCCAAACAGTATTTGGTAAATTGTTCCAGAGTTTGGGTGCTAAATAAGAAAAAGATCTGCCACCTGTAGTAGATTTTGTTATTCTAGGTATTATCAAATGGCCAGAGTTTTGAGAACGCAGCAGACGTGGAGGACTATAATGTGATAAGAGCTCGCTCAAGTACTGTAACGAAGTGGACAACTCGGAAAGGTAAAGTCAATCACAACATTTATTCAACAGGTGGTTGAACAGAAAATAAAGGTAATCAAACAAAGGTTCATCCAAATACTGGGAAGATAACAAACTGAAAGTCTCTTTGATTCTTTTGCAGGAATGGATAACCAGCCAGCCACACACCACTTGATGATCCGAAGCAGAGAGGAGATCGCAGTCAAGCCTGGACAGATCGCAAGGAGTTCACGGAGCCTTCTGTTAGGAAACAGGTAAGAGAATGGGTAAGTAATAGAGCTAGACATAGGAGTGCGTCCACTTTTCGAGGTACGAGCTTGGACACTGGCTGACTGGTGGTGTGTGGTTATATGTGGTGCTTGATTGTGCAGATGATCGGTGTCAGGTGTGTAATCCAGGTGCGCTTGCTCAATACTCGGGTGATTGTGAACGTAGAGTGACAGGGAGGGAGGAGTTAGGTGCAGAGTCTGGTGTGGATGTTACAAGTACTGAGGAGCTAAGCCATGGCTTTATAAGTAATCAACAAGATTTTAAAATCTATATGATGTTTGATAGGAAGCCAGTGCGGTGTTGACAGACACCCAAAAGCACAAATAATGAGGTACAACCACGATCAGATGATGGAAGCAGGTCATTAGTAACTCTAATTAGAGCAGTCTCAGTACTATGATACGGTCTAAATCTAGACTGGAAATCCTCACAGATACCATATTTTCTCTAAGAAGGAATATAATTGTGAGGATATTACCTTTTCTAGTATCTTTGACAGAAAAGTGAGATTTGAGATAGGTCTGTAATCAGCTAAATATTTGGGGTCAAGTTGCATTTTTTTAACGAGAGGCTTAATAACAGCCAGTTTAAAGAGACATATCCTAATGACAATGAGGAGTTAATAATAGAAAGAAGAGGATCTATGACTTCTGGAAGCAGCTCTTTTAATAGTTTAGATGGAATAGGGTCTACCATGCATGTTGTTGGCTTAGATGACTTAACAAGTTTATACAAATCTTCCTCTCCTATGGTAGAGAATGAGTGGAATTTATCCTCAGGGGATCTACATTGCACCTGACTGGATACTGTAGCTGACAGCTGCACAGTTTCTATTTTATATCTAATAATATTAATCTTGGAAGTAAAATATCGTATAAAGTCATTACTGCTACAATCTTGTGGAAGGTCATTACCTGTTGATGCTTTATTTTTTGTTAATTTAGTCAGTGTATGGAATAGAGACCGGGGGTTATGTTTGTTTTCTTCTAATAGAGATGAAAAGTAATCCGATCTAGCCCTTTTTAATGCTTTTCTGTAAGTTAGTATATTTTATAAACCCATATTTTATAAAGTTAGCTATAAATAAACCCATCTCCCTCACATCAGCATCTCACTCTTTGTGCAATCACTCTTCCTCCCCTTCTCCTCCTTCAGCTTCATCCTTTCCTCCAGGGGGCAGCTGGAAATCGAGTTGGGCACCGAACCCTTGCCCTCGCTAGGGCTCAGTCCACCAGGGTTCGGAGCCTGCCTCTCTACCGACTCGCTTCCCGGACAGCACGCCAAATCTGCTTTTCATTTTATCCATTCATTAATTAATGAGAAAGCACAAACTCGTGAACTAACACATACAGCTAACTAAAACAGGAAAAAGACTCACACTGTGTGTAGTGTGAGGACCAAACCAAATCTCCAGGTTCTCTTATGAGAAACAGGATGAAAAACTAATGTCTGTCAGTAATACATGCACAAAGGAAGCACATGTTTGACCTTTCAAAATGTTGAAAATATTTATAGATGTTACAAGTTGTTGAAAGGTAAAGCTGCTATCATTTAAATTCCATAGCAATGCACATTACCAATCAAAGATTAAGTTTTGATATATTTAAGGTAGGAAACGTATCCTACTAATAACCATAATACTTAATATCTGTAACAGCCACACCAGGCTCCACCCTCACAGACCCCGGAGTATTGATTACACACACCTGGATTCCTCACCTGCCACGAATCATCTGCACTAATCAGCACACATAAAACCACACACCACCATTCACTCTCTGTCCGAGCTCGTTACACGAAAGTGGACCTTTTCCCATGTCGCTATACTTACCTGCTCCTTACCTGTTTCCTAACATAAGGCTCCGTGAATCTCCAGGTTGTTTCCGGCTCCTGTGCATCCTCTCCTTCGTCTCCTGGAAAGCTTGTGGTGTGTGGCTGTGATCGTCTGTCTGCTACTCCTCTCCGCATAACCTGTGGATAAAACATATAAGACTTTCAGTTCATATCCTGTTGAATTAACAACATTGTTACTTTTTTACCTCTGAGTCCGTCCGCTTCATTACAATATCCTAATACACATAATACAGTAAATATTTAGTATTTTGACTCACACAATGTATTGTTGGCTTTTGCTAAAACACCATTGTTATTTATGACTGTTTTTGTAGTGCAGGGTCACTGTATGCTATTGACTATAATTAAACAATGGTAATTATTCATGGTTTTGCGACCCTAACCAATCACGGTATATTTGTAACAAAACTGTAAACAAATTGTAATCAATAGGCTAAAATACACAGATACAATACTTTTACTATTTGACTTTTACAAATGTTTAAGTAGGAGTGATCTAACAACATTAACAACATCAAACTAGACAGATGAATAATTTTTGATTATTGACATCACAGAGTTAACATATGTTTTGGTGCTGATGTGTAAATGTTATCCTAAAGGAATAATCCACCAAAAAACAAATTATACTAATTCTAATAACGTGTAAATCTGCAAAGATCAGTGATTATTGTGATGTTCTTATCAGCAGTTTGGGCTCTCATTCTGATGGCACCCATTCACTGCAGAGCATCCATTGCTCACAGATTTAATGCTACATCTACGTCTCAGATGGACTGGGGAAGTGTATATTTTATGCAGTTTTTCATTTTTGTGTAAACCATTCCTTTAATGCTTAAAATGGTACGTTTGTCAGCTCAACATTTTTTAGGTGCTTTACTGAGTTTAAAGCTTGAAAGAGGCTACTGAGTCTCAGGGCCCTCCTCCTTATTGAGGCTGTCATCCTCCCTTAAAGTCTCATTTTTGGAAGGGACAACCACATCCAGATTCTGCCCAACACTATGGTGAGTAAATGATGACAGAATTTTCATTTTCCTCTTTTTTGCTTGAACTGTCCCTTTAAGGCTTTCATCCTTGAGCCGCGCGTGTCATCTCTCTCTTGTTCCAGGCTGGCGCGGGTGCTTGCGCGGGGAGTAATTTCAGCGTGTGGTGAGTGGACAGTACCTCCACTGGGAGTGCTGGCAATCATGGGGGAAACAATGTTTACATCGATCAGCTGTCAGGAAGATTTATGGCTTCATTTTGCTGTAATAGAGAATTAGTGGGAAGATTATCAGGGACTCAACACTGGCGCATGTTACCTGTGTCTAGGCCAGCAATTTGTCTCCCTGAAGCAGCATAACATTTGTGACAGCACCAGCACTTGCCCTAATTCAATCAAGAGAAAATGTTGGAATTAATTTGTTACAAGAAAATTTAAATATGTTCAGCAGACCGTGGCTGTGGAGCGGAGAGGGAAAACTGCTGATTTATAGTCCGGGCAAAATATCGATCCTCTTCTATCCGAGGCCCTTGTGGAGGGTTTAATGTGTAATAATTTCCAATTTAAAGCTGCTCTAGGAGATCAGCGGGTCTTTGTCAAATGACCTGTTAGGATGGTAATGTTGGTGTTTATCTGTCCCAGCATCTTTAACGCGCCTGACATGGATTTTATTGTGCATCTCGCGCACCCGCTAGACCTTTAGTGATAAGACACATGTAAGGAAATCAATGCGTGTAACCTGTCCGCGCAGTAATTACAACAGAGCCAAGGCACGAGTGACAGCAGGGAGAGAGAAAGACAATGCCAAGATTTTCTTTCTTTCTTTCTTTCTTTAATATTCTTATAACATTGCCTGTGATATTTTTTGATCACTCATGCTTTTGCTGTCATGGTAAACCTATGTTTAATTACACACACACAAACACATTCATTTAGACTTTCTATAGACTTCTGTTACTTTTTTACTGACCAAACATTCATTTCTATCCCCTTACCCTAAACCTACCCCTTACAGAAAACCTCTTTGCATTCACTTTCAGAAAAACATAATTTACTATGTTTTTTTTTTTCTACCACAATGTCAAACATTTTACGTTTTACTATCCTTGTGGGGACATAAGGTTCCCACTGTGTAGAATGAACAAGTACACAAACACACACACAGATGGAGAGAAAACCTGCTCTGACCTGTTAGTTTCTCCTCCACACACATTAGAAAACTCTTCATCATTCTCTCCTTCATCCCTCTTTTGATCCACGTTTACATTACATTTTTTGCATAATTGCAAATTTTCCAATAAGATTTTTTTCATAGTCATGTTGAAAGGACAAAAACCCCACCACACACACTCTCTTACCAGGACTCAATGACAGATTGTTGTTTCAGTTTCCTTCTCTTTTCCTCTTTCCCTGATAAAAGCAGAATAACAGTAAATCAGTTCCACGCTGTTGTATATGAATCAACTTTACAGATTACAGAACAGAGCTAGGCACAGCAAAAAGGCAAAGCATACCCATTAGCATGTTGTAATTGGTGCCTAATTAATTTCTCTCACCATGAATACATTAGGGCTGCATGGGAGACTCAGGCAGGGGTGATTTGTTTGAGTATGGGCACAAACATATGAATAAACATTAAATCAGACCAGCAGGGCCAACAAGAGTTTTTAGTGCAGATAATTGCCAGGTGTGGAAGAGACAAAACTTCATGATTCGACAGGAACAATGTGAGCCACACACGCCTTTCTTTGTTACCGTTCGTATTTTAAGTTACAAACATTTAATCGTTTGAAAGAGTGCCAGATTTAGGTAAGCTAGGGTGTACGGAAATGTAAATAATAAAGAATCAGTCAGACTGTTTTTTTGCACGACTAATATTCTTTTGCACAACTTTGCCATTTTGTTACTAAATTAGCAAATTATCAGATGATCCCAATAGTGTCTCAAACAAGAAAAAGGCACATATTATACAAAATACACAACAAGTGGAAACCACTGAACTGAGTTAAGTTGCTAGCTGAAATTGCTCCGCTGTTCAATAATAATTGTTCAGTCATGCACCTTTTTGTTAGCTTGTAGATCAGTTAGGGAGCATATTAAACACCCAACAGTTATACATTGCTTAATGTTCAGAATGTAATTTTACTGGTTCGTATGAAAATTAATAAAATGTAATGTGTAACTTTTCACTAATTCCATGTTTTATTTAAAGGTGCCATAGAATGAAAAACTGAATTTACTTTGGCATGGTTGAATAATAACAGTTCAGTAAATGTACATAACACACTGGTGAGTCTCAAACACCATCGTTTCCTACTTCTTATATAAATCAAGTGTTTGCAAAAGACG
>JAUMHG010000059.1:1196412-1224842 GCA_032359395.1 Enteromius anoplus | reverse complement strand
GGCGGGGTTTACAAAATGACAGGAGAACACGAGGGAGACTGAATGAAAACAAAAACACAGACCACGAAGACATGGAATGCCTGGGGGGCGTGACAATAATATATAATCACATACTCCATAAAAAGTAACTATAACCTGTGATTTGCGATATAATCTACTTATAAATACTTTGTGATTGTATTATCCAGATTACATGCACTTACTCACTGCCCAGCAATGACTACTGAAAACAGATGATAACGCAAGGGTTTCCTGCTGGTGGCGTCCACTGCCACACGTATATCGCAGAAGCATTGTGGCGTTAAGTGCATGGATTGATATAGGAGAAGCGGTACAGTAACAGCTGGCTCCATTCTCTGTCGGTCAATAGAGGAGCTTCTGTGTGTGAGGATGCTAAATCTCTCCGCTCTGTAAATCAAGTTCCCCGGCCCTGCCGCGCAGATCAGCTGCCCCACTAATGGAAGGTTAAGCACTTTGCAATGAAACAATTACTGCCAACACATACTGTCTGGCTATTACTGACGGAGAGAAGGTGTCTGTGTGGATCTGTGTCCGTGTTTTTTTCAGAGGAGGTGGCTTATTTAGATCTGTGCTCAGCTAATGCGATCATGCAAATGCTGTTCGTCCTGATCACGCGCTTTCTTCATTTCGTGCTTTTTATGTAAATCTTTTCATTATCCCATGATGCGCAGGTAAGTCGAACGCCATTATGAGCCTGCGTACCTCTGACATATAGCTAAGCAGACCGCAGAGAAAGCCCTAGAGAAAAAACTGGAGTAAAGAGCCAAATGTAATATTGGCAATCTCCAGAGATTACGGGGCATTTGTCAGCGTGTGATGGCACCTGACAGGGCGCTTTTGTTGCTTCTAATGACATCTCCATCAGTGAGCGCGTGCGTCCTATCCATCACCGGCCCAAATGGGGCGATTTCATTTGAGGATCATGGAATAAAAAAAAGTTCTCTCTCCCTCACACATGCCAATGATAGGAGAAATATAAAATTTTCAACCAAAATGTATGGAAATTCAAAGCAATATATTCTCCGCTCCACGGCTGGGTGATGAATTTAACCCAGTCTTAAAGTGTAAAGAGAGTTTTATAGGGGTTTTATGAGGGGTTTTTTTATAATGTGAGCAGACTAGCATATCTGTTCTCATTGGAATACTGAGAAGTCGCTCTCCACTCGCTGTTATTATTGCTGTGCTTTATTTGTTATTGGAAGAATAGCATTTGTTTTGGTGAAGTGTCAAGCTTCTGTAAATGAAACGGGGTCCAGGTCTTAATGGGCTGTTGTAATGTGTCAGAATCATCCCTCTGTCTCTCTCTCTCTCTCTCTCTCTCTCTCTCTTTCTCTCTCTCTCTTTTCACCCCCACTCAGTCACATCAAAACAACATTAATTCCTGTCCATTTATTGCCAGGCCGCATCAAGGCAGGATTAATTCAGATAGCATGCCAATGCTGAGAGGTATTGGTATTCCAATCAATGTGCTGATTCTTATGGAAAAGGCTATTATTCAGGGCCGATTCGCTCTATTTACAAACCCTTGTTTTGATTTCTTGAGGTATTGATTATGTGTTGCTCTCGAATAGCTGTTAAATTGCCTGGGAAGCAAACAATCGCAGGTGTAAATAAAGATGATAATAGCGAGTCAGCGCAGCTACTGTTGAGTCTTCAGCACTCTTTTACCCAGAAAAACACCAAGACTGAAGTCCAGACAGTGACAGGCACAAATGTTAGTATTGCAGTTCTTATACCAAAAAGGTCAGACTTTGAAATTGTCAAAATTAATCAGTCTGCACTGAAGAATACACAACAAAAACCAAAAGAGACTAACATTAAACCTAAAGACGGCATGATGCTGTTATAGGACTGAATGAGGTTGTGATGATTCAAAGGCATCCCAAGAGATGTCAGCCAATGGAGTTACTTTCTTTACTCATACTTTCAGATTTTTTTAAATGAAAATATTCAGAATTTCATAACATATTCATAATAAATTTTTTCAGTCAGTTTGAGTGGAAATTAAAATAACTTCTAAATGTAGACAACAACAACAAAAAAATAAGGTTATAACAAGTACACTATTATAATCAAATGTAGATCACAGAGAAGATCAAACAATCAAAGAGAACAGAAGACGTCTCATTTTGGGTCATTTTTGACTTGTACTTAAAAGTGTTGCTATTGATTGTCTAAATGTTATTTGTTATATCTTACAAAATATTGTATTTGTAATATTTGTTACAATATGCAAAAAAAAACCAACTAAAAACATATGTGTCAATTTGTGTTTCAAAATATATTTATACACACCCATATTCTTTAAATAATTATATATATAATTATATTTAATAAATATATTTTATACAAATATAATTTTTGTATAATATTGAAAAAAAAAAGTCCAAGAAAATTCATTTAGACATCACATCAGAAGAAAAGCTTGTATAAATATATAACACGGTTGAATACATTTAAGAAAGGAACCACAAATTCAATATTCCAATATATATAGACTGTATATAAAATACTAAACATTATTAAATCATTACAAATCTAGTAGGCTATTCATGTTGTTTTAAGCTTTAGTAGGCTACTACAAGACTGGAAATGGATTTTCTTGCCACTGAAATACATTTTGATCAATGAAGGTTGAAACAAAATATATTTTCTTTTTTCTATTTTCTTTTTCAAATATATATTTCATTGAGCTTCACTGTTTGCAACACATATTTAAAATATATTTTTGAGACAAAAACTATATATATATATTTATACTGTATATTTGACAAATAAAAATGTAACTTAACACACAAATAACATGAGAAAAATGTATCTTCATTTCAAATGGCAAGAGAGTGAGTTTTTTTTTCTGTCCCACCATCAGACAAATTTATACGATTTCTTCTAAATCATACGTATTTTACAAGTTGCCAATTAGTATGAATTTGTACAAATGACCTAAACCTACACATTACAGGGTTTTAGACAAATCGAACAAAATTCATACTCGTGAGGTCAGACAAATGAGCACGAATTTGGGACCTCGTACAAATACGTACGAATTGGTCGTAAGACCATGTTGGTATATTTAATTTTTTGACGGCTCACAAGAAGGTAAACAGAAAGTACTTTTTTTTTGTTCGACTGCCAAATGGCCATTACAGACACAAAGACTCATATTATAGAGATAAACTTCATAAGCAAACACACCATTTGAGTGACCTTTCGTCCCTCCATCTCGTGCTTCACCCATGCATGCTCCGCTCAGACAAACTATTAGTTAAGCCTTTCCGTTTTGAACTCAAGCACGCTGCTAAATTTCTTAAGACAATGAGAAAGAGCACATAATAAAGGGAAGTGTGATAATTGTTGCTATTCTGAGAAACCCAAAGCAGTACCTTCTGTCCATTCACACTCAGAGAGAGAGAGAGAGATTTATTGTTCTGTACTCACAGTGACAGGAAATACACATTTCCCTCCTGGGGCTAAATATTTGTCTTGTCTGGTCAGTCGAAACTATGGACCCGCTCTGGAGGAAACAGGCCAACAAATGGACTCTCTGTGCAGCCAAGCTCTGTTCCTGCAGCACTACCGCCCGTATCTGATTAGCCCACTGCTGAGGCCTATCAGGCCGATGACAGGTCATTTCCCATCATGCCACGCTGGCAGGACCATGTCATTTCCAAGGGGAAGCAGATGAGTGACAGCAGGGTGTAGGCTGCGCCCAGAGCCCTAATTGAGTAGGGTGCGTGTGTATCGGTGCGTTTGCATGCCGGGTGTGTGCGCATGTGTTCGCACTTTATTCACTCGTGCCACAGGAAGAGCAGATAAAACACAGACATAGTCTGGAACCCAAACAACCTCTGTACTCATGCATTACTGTCAGTGTGTTACGCATTCATGTGCTCTAAACAATTACAGATCACTTAGCATGCTGCACTTAAATACAAATACGTGCTGTCGAATGATTAATCACATCCAAAATTAAAGATTTTGTTTATATGTGTGCACTGTGTCAATTAAATATGCACACTCATGCAGTATATATATTTGTTTGTTTTTACATATATTTATATTAATATAAAAATATAGCATATTTTGCACCCACTTTATGTTAAGTGTCTCTAATACCTGTGCACTTACATACAGTAGGAACTAAATGTGTACGTAGTGTGTAACCACAGTGTAAGTAGACATTAATATCTATAGCTCTAATATTTGTGTGACTAAGCGCATGTAACAACCCACTAAATGGTATGTGTAAATACAAATGTGTTACAGGATTAACAGCACTTTTTGGTGTTACACTTTAAACTAAATAAACAATTCCAATCAATTGAGCATGTAATTACTCTGATGTTACTCACAGCAAGGTAGGCTTTTCATATAAATTGTGATTGGTGTCCAGAATGTTAGACTTTATATGCAGTAGACAGTTCCTGATGAGTTACCGTGTAAGTACACTGGTATTACAGTAACTCCAGATTCATCTCTTCACACTTTACATATCACTTAACCTATCCATCTCCACCCCTCGATCAAATTGTCCCATTTCTAATATGTACGGTTGATACAAATGTTATATAATTGCTGTGAAGTTGTTACCAATGTCCTGTTACACATTTGTACTTGCACATACCATTTAGTGGGTTGTTACACGTGTGTAGTTACACACACATTAGAGCTGTTGATACTAATGTGTACTTACACTGTGGTTACATACTACATACACATCTAGTTACCGTGTAAGTACACAGGTATTAGGGACACAATATAGTGGGGCCTATAACTTTTATTTTGGATGCGATTAATCATTTGACGGCACCAATGCAAATATTTGCTAATTTTATACTTTCGTTTTATTGCAGTTTATTTATTAGATTCAAGGTTGTTTTAATTGTTTTGAGGTAGGATACAGTGAGAAAATTAACCTAAAAGTGTGCTTCAAGTGGTAAAATTTAAACTAATTGATTTTATTCACATAAAAAAACAAAAATGTTATGCAACGTTACTGAATGAATGTAAATATACTAGGTGACACCAACAAAACTAGATGGAAGTATACTGTAGAAATAGCTCTTTATCAGAAAAACTGGCAGGTTACAACTTTTGACCTGAAACGGTCTTTAACCCTAAACATTATCCCCCTTTGATAAATCAGTAGTAAATAAATAAATAAACAAATATATATTCAATGTTGTCATATATATATATATATATATATATATACACTGTATATATATATGTGTGTGTGTGTGTGTGTGAGACCACTTTGAAAAGAATAAATAAGAACATTGTTTATACTGTTTTGAACTATGATAGACTATGATATTTTTAAATCTAAAAATAAAAGTTATAAAACTAAATATTTACATAGAATTTTCTGTATTTAATTTTTTAAGAAAACAAATTGAATTAACCCACTCACTATTTTAGCCATGTCCTATGAGTATTTCTTGTTGCATTTAGTTATTATTATAAGTTAGTATAAGTTAACTTTATTAATTTACACAAGAAAAAACGAAAATCTGAAATTAGATATGTACAGCTGAATTAATGCTAATTTTGTGTTGCACAAACTTTTGAATGCTTGTCTTCTCTCATGACTGCTGAAATTGTTTAAAACCAGCTAAACAGATTTGATCAGGTCAGATGATTCATGCGCAATTCATCCAGCCATCTCTGAGACTTCCTGAGGACTAACTCAGAGTAAAATACATGGAGAAAGATGGACACCTTCAACAGGATGAAGGAGAGGTGAGAGCGCTGCATAAACAAGAAGTGCTTAAAGAAAGTGAGAACAAACCATTATATATGAGCTTCGGTTTCTGTCCCTTGCTCTCAGGACAAGATGAAATAAAACAGCTGTTTTGTCCTGCAGATTGTAAATGGGTCAGAATGAATTCGGCGGCATCTCTCTCTCTCTCTTTCTCAGTCTGTCTTGCAAGACTTTCACGTCTGTCTCCAGAGCCATTGATGAATCATTGGATTCCTTTATTAGACACGCTTTATTAGATTACTAAACCACCAGATGAGGTGGTAATTATAGCCTTGCTGGTCAGGAATGTGTCTGGTCATTGATAATCTATACTGATAGAAGGCCTTCCTGTACAATCCCCAAAAGACCAGCCCCATGCAGCCAAAGTCCTAAAACAATATATTGACACTCATCAGCAGGCCATCGACCCCTGTTGTGCCTCCCTGAAAATTACTCCATTCATATAAGAACATAAATCCCTCCTGTCCTGGCAAACATGCTTGATGGCCGTCTAATTCTACACAAGGTTAATCAATTAAGAACTTAAACCCCAGGAGACATCATTTTTTTGGAAACAACAAAGAAATGGAAAATGCATTTAACTTTGGAGATTATAGCGGTGCTGGGTACATAAATGATCTGGAAGCTGGATGTTTTCTTTAAGAGAATGCAGCTATTCTATTATTTTAAATGGAATCAGAGTATCTCTAATGTGTTTTCTGTGAATGCAGCCTCACAAAATACTTTATTATGAGCCATGTGAGCAGCAAACTCCCTTTAATATATTACTGTTTTTTAATGCTTTGAGGCATTGTGTTCTGTGTACACCTATTTAAATATGTTTCTTTTAATAATGTTTTCCACATTGCTTTCACCTGTTCTCCATGTTTTATATTTTCTGTTCACTTTTGTGTACATTCATTTACGACAACTAAATAAATACTACACAACATTTCATGTTAGCTGACAGTGAAAGTTAAGCATTATTGTTTCAAATTTTAAGATAAAACAAGTCTAACCAGTAAAAAAAAACACTAATAATAAACATTATGATTCATGGCATGCTGCTGAATATGGGATAATTGCTAAAAGCTAAAGGAGTGATTAAAAATTGGGAAAAGTGTAAAATGCATGAAGATCCTAGCACCTCAACCTATATTTAACCTTACGCATACAAATGATAATAAAGTGTAGATCGCGTTACACCTACTTCTTCTTCCCATTCAACTAATCCACTTGCCATATGTTTACAGTGTTATACAGTGTCAATACAAAGAGTTCATTTTTAGATCTCACCTATATGCCAAATATGATAGGATGCATTTGAAGGTCCTGATCACTCAATTCTGAAGTGTCCTGTTGGTTTTCACCTTTTCTACTGAACAAGTGGACAGGACAATTCAATCATCATTTACTCATCTCCTCAAGTTGTTCTGAACCTCTATGAATTCCTTTTTGCAGCTGAACACAAATAAAGATGTTTTAAAGAATGCAGGTAACAAGACAGTGGCTGATCCCCATTGACATAGTATTAATCCCTTATACTATATAAGTCACTAAAGATCCAACATTCTTCAAAATATTTTCTTTTTTTGATCTGCCAGATGCAGAGTATTATAAGGCTGGAAGAACTTGAGGGTGAGTGAGCGAAGACAGAGTAACCCTTTTAACAAAAACTTCTAACAATGTTTTGATTACAGATGTTTTCTGTTTAAAATGTCTCGTTTTTATGTTCTATATTTTTTAAATGTTAAATTTAAGGAAACATTCCATTGTATCATTTTACAAACATCACAGAAACGTTACTTTTCATTGTTCTCCGAACGTTCTGAAACTACTACAATTCAAATAATGTTAGAAGAATGTCTAATGAAACGTTTCAGGGGAAAAAATCTTAAATGTAGTGTGAATAACGATGTTGTGTTAAAATGTAAAAAATATTACTAAAGACCAGATAACGTTGAACGAATGTTCTGTTGATGTTACACATGTAGGCCTAACACATCCCTTTCCGTTCATTACTGCACAGAAAAAGGTACTAGATTTGAACTTGAAGTGGTTGCAAACAATTTATTTTAGTGGCATTAAATGAATTTTTGAAAGAATGTTGATAGCTTGTTTAATTCTTTTTCTGTTCTATCTTAATTGAATAATATTTTTTTTAACAGTGACTTATAGCACTTGCATATCATTGCTCTTTGGTTGATTTTAATTGCCGCTCATTTGTGGGTCACTATGTATAAAAGCGTGTGCTAAACGACTGTAACGTCGAATGTTAGTCAGCTAAATGTAAACCGATTGCAACCGCTTACCTTAAAAAATGCAGTGAATTCAGTGAATAATTTTTATTTCTGTTTGTCTGGATCTCAGCAAAGTCCATACAAATACAAACCAAATTGTGCTCGTGTCTTTGAATTCTCACCAAACATCCAGAGCAATTGACCGGTGTTAGCATCCCACTCAAGTTCCTGGTGTTTATGAGCATGCAGCGCTATAATTGAATATTTCATTAGAAACGCAAACAGCAGCACCCCCTTTTTTTTCTGCAGACAGACAAATATCAGTACAGCAGAACCCGTGCAGCTTCTGTACTATTTAGCCTAAACAATTAAATGAAATATTCAGGGGTAAGACCAAAAGGCCCCTGAAACATCTGAGAAAACAGGGATTACTGGACCGTTTTAAAGCAAACACATAAGACTCATTATCACTGTGGCATATTGGCAGGCTCATTTGCTTTTCACAGCGAGTGTCGGGTCCAAGAATCCCTCCCCCCTGGGATAAACACGTGTACGGGGAGCGGGGGCGCTCTGGCCCCAGCAGCAGGTGGCCCATTGCAGCCTAATGAACACGGCAATCTGTTACTATCGCCACGGCGCTTTTCACCAGACAATTAGGCGACTAAGCGTGTAATTATTCTGGGCCAACAAGAAGAGGCTCTCCTCTAATTTCATCTTTACATTTCTGTTTACTCACTCACAGTGCTCTCATTAATGAGAGATTTTCCAGTCTATGCTAATTGGTTTCAATAACATTCATTTTAGTTGAAAGGGAACGATTCTGTTAATTGAAGAGTGGGAGAGGAGGGGCAAAGATATAGAAATAAATAAATGAATGAATAAATAAAAAGAGCCCGCGTCTTTTTATTTTGGAGAGCGGCGGATGCTTTGAAGGCGATCAACAGGTTCAGAGCTAATGAAATTAAGTGACGCCGGCAGCAGCAGAAAGGAAATCGCTAATTAAAAGCAATTTATTTCTCATTGAAGCATGCGGCAGCGTTCAGGTGCAATTAATGCGCGTCGCTTAACCACGAGGAAGAAAAAACTTTGGAGGGTGGTAATAAACTCTGCACGCTTCTCAGTCGCTAATCCTTTATGTTTTGTATGTTTTGCACACACGTGGGTGCGTGGAGGTAAAACGGAGCGAAATTTTCCTCTGTGCCAGGCTTACTTACGATACGAGGAGAAGTCTCTCCGTAGACCCCCTCTGGTACAGCTAACACGAGATAATTTGAGATGATTTGCATGCAATTTGCATAATATCAGGACACAAGCTACAAATAGGTATGAGTGTGTCTTAATTACAATGGGCTACACTTTTCAAGAAGGCACGCTTGCATTCCAATTGCATTAGCTGCTGCTCGAATTCAAGACGCAAATTCAGTCAAGCAAAAATGCCTGTTTAGGATGTGTTCGGTGTTGTTCATTAATTATGTTCGATTAAGCACTCTGCTATCCCTGCTCCCCTCGACAGAAAGACTTTCAGTCAAACTATTACACATTTAAAGGTGGTTCACTTTAGCACTTTTAGCAACAAGGACGTTGTTGTCTTTTTGTAAAGCGCTAATTGTATATATATATATTTATATGTGGTAACACTTTAGTATAGGGACCAGTTCTCACTATATATCAGCATGCCTGTGGTTAACATATTGGTTGTTTTTTTAGCACTCAGGACAAACGATCTTACTAACTATTAACACGCAGCAAATTAGGAGTTAATTGAGCCAAAAGTTGTTATTAATGCTTTTTTAATTGCAATATTTGGACCTTAAAATAAAGTTTGACCTAAAGTTTGATATTGTTAGTGCTGTAAATTGCGATTATTCAAGATTTATCGAGGATTAAAAGGTATTGCCCCAGTGACAGCTTTTGCACCTTTTGTTCTAGGAGTGTGAGGTATAATAAATTACTTTAGAATTTATATATTCATATATTCGGTGCTGTGAAACGATTAATCACGATTAATCGCATCCCAAATTTTTTTTTACATAACATGTGTACTGTGTATTTATAAGTACACACATTCAGTTTATATTTTGAAATTATATTTCATTGCATTTCTGTTTAAATATTTATATTCATAAAATTGATATTAAATATAAACATTTTACACATATAAACATTATTTCTGTATGAACATTTTTGTATGTGTATTTATACATAATAAATATACACAGTATGCACATATATATGTAAACACATTTTTTTATTTTGGATGTGATTTGTCACAATTTATCACTTAATATCACTTATATATGTCTATAAATTCTAAAGTAATTCATCATAACCCAGAAAGAAAGTACAAAAGCTGTCAGTGGAGCAATAACTTTTCTAATTTAAGACACTTGTATTTTTTTATGGTCAAATAAGGCACAAAGATGTACCTTTTGAAAGTATACCACCCTAGTGACAGATTTTGCACCTTTTTTTAAAAGGTGCGCGGCTCAGAAACACACAAAAGGTTTATTTTCTCATTTTCTATTGGAAAGAGGAGAGAGAGGGGCACTTAATTAAAAAATGCCATAATTTCAATATTGCATTAACAATTACATACCAATTAGTGAGCGACTTTTTTTAAACCCCCGCTGCTCTCCAAAGTATGGTCATTAATTGATGTGCAGGGCTGTATTCAGGGATGGGGTACGAGCACCTGAGGTTGCCAAGGTTACCAAATGGAATCCTCCCTCAGACATCCCTGATCTGCATAATTCCATCATATAATTCAGTGGCTTTCAAAGTGAGGTTGATGAATGGCACCTTCAGAAGATAATATTTCTGCTCGGCTGTAATAAATCTTATGTGAAGTGCTTTGGGTGTGTGTGTGTGTGTGTGGTTAGTTTTTGGGGGACATGGAAGGTAGGATGAAACTCATTGCGCACCCCCCCCCATCCCCATTTTTCTTTGTCTGTTTCTTTACAGATATCATGAACATTACAGTAATTGCTTGCTTACCTTCTCTTGATTCAGAAGAACACCCTGACCTGAACTTTTTAAGACGCTTATTGTGTTTAATCAAACGGCCTCTTAACGGCTCTCATTAAACAGCTCTCTGGAATACTAAATTGGTCAGCGGCAGCATTCATCCATCAGGTATTTAGTAGATATTGTCTAATAAAGTGGATGACTGAGTTTTGAGTATGCTGACGATGTCTTGGAGGTCTAAAAGCTACTGGAGTAGGTCTAAAAGCTACACATTTACACTCTGAAGGTTCTTGAAAACCTCAAGACAGCCAAACGATTCTTGTTCTAGCGGGACCCGATTGACCAAGATGCCAGATAAACACCTGTGATATTGATCCCCGATTGCAAACAGTCGGCCGCCGGGAGGCCAGCGCGCCGTGTTCTCCGCACACTGCTATTAATAAAACAGCGTAGGTCAAGCAGAAGTGACCCCGGTGCCTCAATAGCGTTTAAAAACAGGTTCGACCCTGGCGATAGCAATATGACCTTCTCTTCATTTATTCATGGCAGCGGTTACGGCTGTCTCTCTTTTGTCCGCTCCTATCAGGAGCACTTGTTTGCCTTTAGCGGGTGCATGTATTTACCATGCATTAAGCCTCATTAGACGTTAATTGAATGTTTGGTCGCTGAGGGGCGAGCGGTGATGGAGAGAGTGTTATAGCTAATGATGAGAGAGGGAAATGAAGAGGGGGTGTGTTTTTTCCTCTTCCCACTTTTTTTTTTTTTTTTGGTGTGTGTCCCTACAAATACAAACACTTCTTATTTAATTTCCTTCTCTTCCTCTTTTGATTTTCATTAGATGAAAGAAAATAGTCTTTATTGCTCCCATGCCGTTACGTGTGAGTGCACCCGCTTGAAATTTGTGTGTCTGCCCGCATGTTAAAAATAGAGAGAGATACCAGCTAAGTGAAAAAATCAAAGTCACGAGTGCGTATTTTCTCTGACACACCTGTGAGTGATTGCATTTGTTTACTAATTAGGTTTTATTTTCCATTATTAATGTTTTTAATAAGCCCAGAGTCAGGTGTGGCTGACAGTAATGAATGCCTCGTTCTCGAAGTTCGTTATTGGCGAGCTGCTCTGCTCCCTAATAAAGGGATAATTACTCCATGTTTGTACAGACATAAAGAACTGAGTATTGACTTTTTGACAGGTTGTGACGCCGCTCGCACTAATGACATTTTAAATTGTACGTTTATAGCTATCACACAATGAGAGAGTTCATCATGCTTTCAATAGATAGATAGATAGATAGATAGATAGATAGATAGATAGATAGATAGATGTTCCTTGTGCCAAAAATAACAGGAAGCCTGTAATCAGAGATATGAGAGGCCTCAATAAGAAACAGGAAATTACACAGTTAGTGGCTTTCTAGACGTGAAATTAGGGATGAACCATATCAGAGTCTTTCAAACTAAACATTTGTGGTCAGGCTCAGATTCAAGCACATTTCTCCTGAGAACACACTTTTTTCTGAGTATAAGTGTTTGAGTGGAGTGTAGTTCTGTGGACCGTGAAGATGATGAAATGATTGATGCTGGAGGTCTTAGGTTTTGTTTGTGAATTACAGGCACAGTCATTGAGTTGAATGTAGTCTCACTGGGTCTTCACACTGAGAGACTGGGCCTGTCCTGCATGATATAGTCTCTTCTAATACACTTATTTCTTAGTACTTTACTATACCTAAACAAAAAAATTACTTATTGTGTTCATATTGTATTGCACTTCTGCTGCTATTGAGGTGGATACAGGTAAGGTTAGAGATGGTGGTATGGGTAAGTTTATGGGTGGGTTAAGGTGTAAGGGATGGATCAACAGTGTAATTATAAATGTAAGTACAGAAATTTATTACAGACGTAATCACATATAGGTATTTTAAAAAATATATATAAGTGCAATGTAAAAACATATATGTACATAATAAATGCATTGTACCAAGTGATTCATTTAAATGTAAAAACACAGTAGGCCACTTACGTAACATAAAGTGGAACCTCATTTTCTACACTTTTCCTTTCTCATTCTCTTATACATGCTCTCACATGTAATCTTTAGTTATAATGCCTGTTCACATCAATACAAATGTCCAGTTGCAGAAATTCAGTGTCAAACCATTTAAATGTACTTCTGTTAATGCATTTATTCAGCCAGGCCTAATCATTTGCATGCAATCAATAGCAATTTTGGTCACATGCCACATCCTGTTACTTACCTGTTAATTTGTAAATTGATAATACACATGCAAACATAACAAGAATATCAGAATATTCCTCTTTTTTTATTTTTTTATTTTACAGTTAGCTAAAAAAGTAAAGAAAAACAAAAAATAGAACAAAACTCTCTCACACATTTCTGCAGAAACATCTGTCTCGACAATGTTAAATAAAGGTAATTACAATAATTAGTGATAGCAATAAAAAAAACAATAATTTCCAGAAATAAAGCAAGAAACGAAGAGAAAGGAAAAATAAACATAATTGATAATTGAAATATTTGGTCAATCATTGAAGCCAAACAAAGCGCATCAAGAAAAGGGTATAATATAGTCAAAATGTTACTATTTTATGAATGCTGTGGATTTGGACGATACCCACCAACTATCAGTGCTGGGTAGATTATTTACCAATTGTAGTACAATTTACATGACAAATATTGTATATCTATAACCTCCTGATTATAGATCAAAGATGATAAATGTATAGAAATGCAAGATATCAGTATGCTAAGCAGCTAAATAACGAGACTTTCATCTAAGTCATTGTAAAATCTATTTTATTTAATAAAAGTAATCTAACATATAATTACAAAAGCATTTATGGATAGTTAAGACCACATACAAGTTGAATTTATACAGTAGGATTTTTTACTGTTCTTCATCTGTTGATCCGAAAAGAAAAATCATATCTGAAAACCAGACTGAATTTGTTGTCTTGAACATAAACAGGTAACAGCCTACTTATCTCTAATTACGATCGCTTCCTAATCAGTGGAATGAAAGAAAAAATGAAAGCATGAGAATAAGGTGGTCAATCTCTATTTTTAATCATGCATTTCTGTTGTCTTTATTCATTACGGTTTTGTGACAGCTATTCATTCAGCTTGCCAGCACGCTCTGCCACCTCTAATGATGTGTGTGTTTCACCAATCTCTGGTAAAATCATCAGCGGCATTATGAAGTTAATTTCAAATGATTGACAGTCCTTTATATGCATGTAGCTCATGTAACAATTTATTTTCCTAAGAGGAGGAAAATGGGGAAAGACAGGGCAGGAAAACTTAAACTGCAGTCTTCAGTGCAGAAACAGTGGCAAAATCTTGATTTGAACAGCTGCATTGAAAATATAGTCTGTTCACATGTGAAGTTTGATTGTTTACCTATACATGTAAAGAGAAGGACTTGCTGTTTTTTCACTTTGAGAAGCCTTCCAATAAAAAAAAATCATGAAGTAATACCTCTCTTTCTAGTCTCTGTGCACAGCCAGCATAGACTGCTCTGTCAGCTTCAGGAATCAGTCCTCCGTAAATGTGCTGAACACACTCCAATATTTGTGTTCAGCTGTTCTGGAACAGTGTTGGAAACACAACTGAACACTGATTTCTAGTCGTGTCCACTTTTGGAAGCACTTTCACAACGACACACAGCGTCTCCAGAACATGGCCCCCGCAGCAACACTACGGACAGAATAATAGCTCCGCCTTTTTTATTCACGTTGACATTTGGGTGGTGTCTGTGACCCTGAAAAGTGGCAGCGTGACAAGTCAACAAGTCGTTTTAGAGGGGTCAAGTGGACAAGTTATACATTTTTAGTCTTTGCAACTTTAGGGATCTTATCTCTTTTAAAGAAATAAAAAGGCCCACGTGTGAAATATTTTTTTTCCAAATAAATAATAAATTAACAAATCGAAATAGAAAAAAACCCCTGCAACAAATAGCAGTGTAACGATCAACTGGATGTGCCAGCCCAGCTCAGGGGATGGCACCCAGCTAACTGTGTATCTTTTGTGTATGTTTTCATTCATGGACTCTTGTCACCACTTATCTTTTCTGTTGTCACGGTTCCCCATTGATGTCTCCGCCCCCCTTGTATGTTGCCATAGCCACTCATGTCTAGTCTCCTCCCACTGACCTAGTTCTACCTGTATAAAAACCAGATGTGTTTGTACGTCTTCACGGTCCATTGCATTTCATATAATCCTTTTTCTCCTGCATTTGGTTCCCTAGCAGACATAGTCTTTCCATGATCAACCATTTAACATGCTAATTTAATTTGTCTACTTGCTCTAATTTTTTTTATTTAGCTTATTATATTGGAACAATTCCAATTTTCTTCTGGCTGCAGATGTTGAGACCATAAATTGTGCCTCTGCTCGTGCAAAGCTGGTTTTACTCTGAGCATCAGTGTTCAGGTCATTAGAGCTATGTACACTGTAAAACACGACATCCCAATTTTGCTATATTAACTTACTTTTCCTCTTTAACTCCAATTGACATCTTAAGTTTTGGATATTTAATTAAAGTTTACACATACTTGAAAATTAAAGTAATATGTTGTCTTGATTACTTCTGAGTTTTGTCTGGCTCTAAAAGTTGACTTAACCCACGTCTGTAAGTTATATGTTGGGGGAGGGGCGTTACACGGACACAGCGAAAAACATCGCCTTCTTGATTTATTGCAACTGCCTGGAGTGGAGATCTGATGGGGATTTGTGTCGAAAAACATAAAGAAATGAGAAGAAGGTGAGTTTTGTTTTTCTGTTCGTAATAATAAATGGAAAATGTTGCAATTTATTGCGTGTTAGCAAATTTGACCCTGCTCCACGAATGTAATATGACACCACAGGTTTTTTCCCTCACAAATTTTACAGTTTAGAGACTCAAATGCTAAAATATCTTAATATTTCCCTTCAGTTATCGATTCTCGTGTTTTAATTGGATATTTTTAAACCTTTCTGACAGCTGTTTTTATTTTTTTTTTCCTATGGTACAATTTCATATGTTTAGTCTATATTGCTATACTGATTTGCAAACTTTCCTACCTTTTCACACAGTTACAGCTGTTGATCCATGCTCAAAGTCAATGCCATCTTAAGATATAAGGTTATTACCCTACAGAGTTAAAGAAGCTGGTTTTAAGGACACTTTTTTTACAATGAGGTACATTTAACTTACATTTGTTGCAGCCCTAATGCAATAACACAACATATTTAATGCAGAATATTGATTATGCTGACATGTCACCTCAATATCTAAAGTGTCACCCTACTGTTTTCAAAAAGAGTGTGAAGGACATTCATTTTACAATACGATACAGTAAGCATATCCTTACTGATATTCAAATATTTTTTTGTTTAACTATATTTTTGGCATGTCTAATGCAATAACATAACATTTAATGCAGTCCATGCAGTTATTTCCGTACAATTTCATAGGCTTAGACTGGATTGCTGGAACTGATACATGTACTTTTTCATTTTCACCTCAAGATATAGGGAGTCCCGCTACAGAGTGATCAACTGTACTCATTCTTGGATGGACAGATGCCTTGGCGTCTTTTAGAGCTGTATGAAGCTGCTATATCATCAAGCAGGAGATTGAGCCTTAGCAGTGTTATACAGTGCCTTTCTAACTAAGTATCAGTAAAATTAACTCAATTTGATCAATTTGCACTAATATACTGTGAGTGTTCTTATTTGTATTGTTTCCAATTGTATGTAGGACACAAATCGGAACAGAAGAAAGCTGCCTTCCTTAGTCTTCCACACTTCAAGTTTGTTCTTTATGCTTTAGTAAGAGTTGACTACGTGAGTATTTTTCAACACTGTCAATGACTATATTTTGCAAATCATTCAAAGGTTAAAAAGTTATATGTACTTCTATACATACAGTCTTTAAATTACTTGAAAGTAGTTTTTTTTTTTTTTTTTGTATCATTACACATTGCCTTCCACTCCTCATTATTCCCCAATTCATACCATTTTCCTTCCCCTCAGTTATGTTTTCTTTACCTCTTATATACCACACATCTATCTGTCTTCTAGCTCTGTATAATATTAGATATGCTTTGATGTTTTGATGAGTTGGATGTTGGAGCAATTGGCTTTTTAAAACATGTTTTCCTGACAAGAATTTGTGTTCTCAAACCAGTGTTAGAGCTTGTACCACACGGCTTGAATTTCTTTCAATAAAATATGTATATTTTTGAGCAGACCATTTACCAGACTCTTTATTGTAAGCTGATTTTTCTCAAACTGATAATGAGACATACAGTAGTAAGTTGTTTTAACTCAGAGCATCAAGCTGAAACAACAAATGACCATGAGCTTAATAAATTGTAAAACGTGACGTCTTGAGTTGAAACAAAGAGTATCCTTAAATTGAGTTAACTCACACTTTCAAGGAAGCAGGTGAACTTTTGTTTGTAAGTTTAACTAACTCTGTAATGTTTTGCAGTGTAGCTGTTTAGACAGTGAAGGCCTGTTCACACCAAGACTCTTCACAGGTTTAGTTCATCTCTAAAATTTGGGTTAAGTTCCAGATGTGTTGGTTCAGATATATGCAAAGGCGCTAAATGAAAATGCAAACTCACTGTCTGACAGTAGGTGGCACTTATAGAAAATCAGAAATCCTATGGTTAACCCAGTTATCCTGGAAAAAGCTTGTCACAGAGATGAAGAAGAAAGAAAGCCAATCATTACATTTCCAAATCTACTTAACCAGTCCTATCCAGAATTTGGTACAGTACTGCATGGCTTCGGTTTTGGGCAGTAATTGAAGTTTTGGAATACCTGCATTACAATGTAAGTAACAGAAACACGAATGCGCATTTTAATCAAAGGCTTACAAAGACATAATAATACATGGTTAAAAATCCTACGTTGTGATCATTTAAATGAACATGAATGCGTTCATCAGTAGTTGATGCAATGTTGAAACCCTTCATAAACCTAAAATCATTTTTGTAAAACCAGTGGTCAAATGATATTACATATTGAAATATTTATAATCAGACTACATTTACTACAGTTACAGTTTGTTTACATTCACACAAAGACCAGTCACTAGTCAGGTAACATAATCACATAGAAAACTAAGAAACCACACAACATTTTGCACAACAAAAATTTACATTATAAATTAGTTAATGAAACGCAGAGATTCCCAATTTGTATTTTATTCTATTTTATTTTTTTTTTTGTCAGTCAAACCTCTTTCATCTAATGTACTTACTGTAAGTACTCTTAAGAGTTTAAGGTAAGTTAATAATAAAGTAACGCATTTGCATGTTCAAGGTTCTTTGCCATTGGTTATGCAGGTAAACAAAGTATTACATCATTTTTAGTAAGTATTTTATTTCGATAGTTTTTATTTTTAACGTTTTAATGATTTTCATTCATTACTAATTTTTTTTTTTTTTTTAACACGATCCCACATCAGTTTCATCATAAACCAAAGTTTGGGAAACCTTTATATAATTCAATTGTTAATGCACTTTATGGTAATTGTTAATAACACGAATGAAATATATTTTCAACAACAAGGTACTGGTCTGCTGCTGGGTGGTTGTATGGTGCTTTATAAATAAAGTCGAGTGAATGAGTATTATCTTGTTTAAATCTATGTGATAAATGTGTTAGGTGAAAAGTAATCTGACTATATTACTTGTGTACTGACTGCATTTTTGGTTATGTAATCTGGAATCAGTAGCAGATTACAACTTGTAAGAAATCTATTCAGCACTGCATGGTGTTTATCAGACGAGCTGCTCAATATCCATCTAAACTGCTATATTACAGATGCCTTTTCTATTTATTGTCACTTAACAAAATGCATGAGTGCCATTGAAACATGGTTTTATGTCACGGCAGCAGCTCCGGGCATGAGACCAAAAGCATTGCACATGTGCATTGCTCGGTCAGTTTTGATGAAGAAATGTGTTGCACTGACGGCACGTGAACGTTGGCCTGAGCAGACGCATTAACAGCCGTTCATTCAAATTAAAATGTTTATTACACCAAATTTGCAAGATGAACATTCATCTCGATGTGAACAGGCCTTGAATTGGCACTACAGCTGATTTATGTATTTTGAAATAAAAGTATCACGACAACGTTGGCCGTTGTGTTCATTACTCGTCCTATCGGGTGGCTCTTAATGCTGTATATTAAACACGGGGTTGCGGCGGGTGCAGGGGCATTGGGCGGGCCTTAATTAAAGTCTGACGGCTAAATGCATCAGAATGTGGCAGACAGTGGAGCCTGTCATGGAGACGATTTTAATTTGCGCCCCACCTCCGGAGAGCAGCGGCGACTGGCCTTGACCCTGCGCTGACTGTATGGATTAATGTACTGTAATGACTGCTGAGGCTATCATTGCAGCAGGCATCATTAATTATCCTTATTGATTGTTGCTTTCAGAGATAAAGCATTCTGCTGACTGGGAAACACTCCGAGCTCGCACAAGGTCAAGGCTAAAAAAGGGAACTTAGATAATCGCAGCAAGCAAAGGCTGGACCAGATCAACTGAAAATACATATATGTGGACTCTCTCTTACACTCTCTCACGCGTTGCATCATAGACCCTCCTGCTGTCTTATAGACTGTATATATATATATATATATATATATATATACACACAAACATTGCACCCCACTGTTTACTATGCATGAGTGAAAAACACAGTTAAAAAGCTGATGACATGCTTACCCAGTGTATATTCGAGGCTGCCTCGATACATATGAACCATCAAATAATGTGACGTCTCTATGACGATTCACATAACTCCTGCCGGAGAGCAACAGAGACAGAGAGGGAAGAATAGAGAGGAATACTGCTGACATCTTATTCGGTGAGTGATGAGAGGGCCGTGTCTCAGCACGATTAGGTTTCCCCACCGCCTGCCTTAATGGAACCAACCAATCCCAGGAAGGAAGTGAGGGTTTTATATTTACACAAGCATACTTCACTCTTCTGCTCCGTGTGCATGTAACAGTGACAAAGATACCCAGAGATACATTCAGCTTTGCGGTCTTAAAATGAGGATTATTGGACAGCCATGAGTGTGTGTAGTTGAGGTTTATGTTTATGACTCAAAGGCTAATGGGAGAGCTTGCTGTGTGCTCCATCTCATTAGTACAGCACTGGAATGGCAAAACACGCACACTAGTCTAAAGGAAGTGATTAGAACACACAGCTCTCATATTTCAGAACTTGAAATACCCAAGGCACTAATTTCGAGACAAAAAAAAACAGATATAGTCAAAACAGTAAAATGATACTGAGGCGTAAAGATGTTGAAACCTGCTGAATCGTAATGCACCAGCATGCAGCAGACCAATTTATGATAATTTTCTGAAAGGTTATGCATTACTGTTGTGCTAAAGTTCGGCCTGTGCATTAAGAAACAGTTACCTCTGACAAAGTAGAACAAATGTCAAAAGAGCAGAAAAAATTGAGTCAGAGATCCGTCTCACTAAGAAGGGTTAAGTGGCTGCTCGGTTAAGATGACTTTATCAAGCACCAGTGGCTCAGACCGATGGATACAGTGATATAACAGCCCTGTATATTTTCAAATTTAACACGAGTCTTTACTAAAGCAATAGAAAAATAATATAATATCTTGGCTCTCTTATCTATTCAATAATGCCTGGAAACTCAACAAAATTAGGCTAATGGTAAAAGATTTACAATCATTTTGGAGATTTCACAGAATTCTTTGTAAATTGATTATTATATGATACTGGTTAAACATTAACTAAATAAATAAATAAATCAAGAGCTACATGACATTTACAGGTAACATTTTGACAACATTTAAATATTTTTCTTTTATATAATAGATAAAAAAAAATTGTGTAGTTGTCCTGTTACCTTGAAATAGATGCATTTTAGACCTTTTAATCCTATTCCCAAACCTAAACACAATCATTTTATTAAGAATATAACACAACATGGTACATGCTTTCTATGAAACATTTAAAAATAATGAGACCCTGGAAAAACCAATCCCACAAGCCCTATCTTAGGTTACCTGTAACATGAAATGCATTTGCCTATACAGTATATACAATCACTGAATAAGCAAGCAAGATATGTGTAGTTTTGCTCTAAGAAGTAAACCTATACATGTCTGTCTGTTCTAGATCAGAAAGAACTCTGGAACCATTTCAGAGCCTCGTGTGTGTGTTCCAGACTTCTAGGATTGAGCATCACACAGCACGTCAGGATCCCATGGCACTGTTTCTTAACACAATGTCATCACGTGTCATGAATATATCACTTACCCAAACATCTTTCCAAACACTGTGACATTGGTGTATATTGTCAGTGTCTAATTTGATGATAGATGTTGTAAAGCTCATGTAAGTTAAAAGCAACCCTTTTAATTACTTGGTTCTTAATCTTAATCACTTAGATTCTGTTCTAACTAAAAAGAAAAAAAGGAACCAGGCACACGAGGAAGTGAACACAGGGAACAACAAAGACAAGGGATACACTTCATAATAAAAGTCCAAAGACAAACACATAGAAACATTTGAAGGGCCTGGATCAAAAAAAAGGGTGAAGACCTGGGTTTTGGGAGTTGCAGAAGATGCTTTCACAGAAGACACGTCTTGGGGAAGCTGATGTACTCAAAATAGGAACAAAACAGGGTCACAAACTAAAAGTATCAGTCAGTTAGTATCTTATCTAAGAGGCAAAAGACATTGTATGTGTTGTCCAAAGAAACCCAGTCACACTGAAGTGAAACTTTTCTTTTGTGATGAGTGGAAAGAGGGCTTAGAATGCTATCCTATCTGCCTGCTGTCCACTACAATGAAGATCAATCAGGTAGCAACCTCAATGAGGAGAGTAAGTATCTGGCAGAAAATCAGATGTTGTCTGTTTCCTTCCATCACTGTATTAATGGAATTTCTTCTTGTTGTTTTCCAGAGGTGCTTTCTCTCCTCGTTATGTGACTACATTGCTTAACCTTCATTTTGGTCATGAATGAAACTTATTTACTGAATGTTTTTGCCTGATTTGATCCAGAAATTGTTCAATTGTGGAGGTGAAAATCATGAATATATCTACACTATGGTGTTTTTGGTGGCTGTTGTGCATGTCAGACTGAAAGGGGTGGTGTAGAAATTATCCAACCAACAGTAAAAAATCTATCAATCCATTGAATTATTTACTCATTTTAATTGAATACCACATGTGCCACGAGGCATGTGTTTACAGTACATGTTCTATGTCATATGAACATGTTTGTTCGTTTACATATCTTACAGGTCAGTGAAGATTATATTATATTAAATTATAATGTCTGCTAAAAAAAAAATATTCTGGCATATGCATATATCAGCTTTCTTTTTGATACTGTATGTCATGAAGGAAAAAAATGCAATTATACATAGCTCAAGTAAAATTATTGTGGTGGCTTTCTCTGGTTCGGAATAAATCACCCAGGCACTGTGCATGCACTGAAGTTTTGTGTATAATAAATGTAATGCACTAGTAAATGAATAATCAATTGGACTGCAGTATTCAGGATTCATATCGAAATTATTTTGAATTTATTGTGACTGATGAAAATTAGTGCATGTATACCTCACACTTATTTTCTGCCATCTTCTCATTTCAAGACTGCAATCTGATAACGCACATGCTTTGCAATCCATAACAACTCATTTTCTTCATAGTGACTGTCCCCAGTGAGAGATTTTTGGCAGATTTATTGTCTTATAAGCAGGTCTTCTTTATTGTCTGTTCTTTTTTTCTCTCGCTTGTTCTCTGTACGTATCCTTGTGTTCTGTTTCAGTTTGTCAGCTGTTTGCAGAAATAATATTTGCTTGCCGGCATGTATAGAGAAGTTAAATAGGCAGATTCAACATGCCAGATGAGGGAGAGTGAGATAAAGCAAAGCAGAGTCTGTCTTTTCTGTTCATCTTGTCTGAAGTATATCAGACAGAGCTTCCCAAGGTCTGTAAATTCATTACGGCACTGTATCTTTGAAATAGGCGCATTATAAAGGGCACAGGCTGTGGATTGTAGTCAGAGTTGAATTGCTAAGCAGTAGCCTGAGGGAAGAGAGCAGCTCTCCAGTAAAGGTATGACCAGCCAGTACTGCAGGCACCAGACTCTCCTGAGAACCCTAGCAGGTGTGTGTTTGTGTGCGTATGTGTCTCAGTATAACTATATAATCATTCTTAGAACAATCATTTTGCTGTCTCTTATCTGATGCATTAATAATTTATCTAATGTATTTTAAATTTAACTTTAAGACTTTAACACTTGAGTTCCTTCAAGTGACCTGAAACTGACCGATTAGTAGCTCTTGCCAGTTTTCTTTGTTTCAATAAAATATAATTACACTCATGTAAGGATAAGAAATTAAACATTCGTAGATAAAGTAACAATTCTTTGAATTCTAATCCTGCCTCTGCAAATTAATGAAATTAATTGATATCACAGATTCATTTAAAAGTGGTTAAATGCATTAGAGGTTAAAATTCAGATTTAGACGTTCCACCTTTTTTCTTTTCTTTCTTTCTAATAATTTGCTTTATTTGCTTTAGAATTTAGTTAACCATCTTAAAGATTTTGTTTAAAAAATCATGCATCGGCTTTACAGAAAGCAACAGTATAAGAACAACCCTGCACTAAAAGAACTCTGAATAAATGTAGTTATTTAAGCTCAAATGAAATCTTCATTAAGAAACAGTGAGCAGTTTTGTCTGAGGAAAAACTCAATTCATTTATGAACAACAAGCAGAACACATTTCTGTGCAATCTGAATTTATATGGCATAATTCAATTTACATGAGGTTTCATGCATGATGCCCCAATGTCTGCTATCTTTAATTTATTCTGCATTCCAATGCTGTTACGCTCTGAATATTTACTGCTTAAATGAATTGCATTTGCAATATTTCTAAGTCGTTAAAAACTGCGTAAAAAAATACATCAATTAAAGACACCCACTTGATGGATTGATTTACTTTCCTTACTTTTATTGATGTCATAATTGAAGAATACATCATCAAAGATGTTATTGTTTTGCTTTCTGGTTAAATTCTTTAACTTCATTCCTTTTTATTTAATATTGACTTTGGTGCAAATCAACTAAATGAGAGTCTCAAGATGATTCATTGGCTGTTATAGAGTGCTTTGCTGTGATGCCATCTCCATTTCCTTGTTTACATAATGCTCCTGGGAAGAGAGGACATACATGTCTATATTTGCATTGTATTTGTGCACACACACACACACACACATGCAAAATCATTTTTGGGCGTTGGTATTTCAGCATGATGCCCATCTATCTTTCTGACATCTAACCCAATCCCTGGAGGGTAACTGAATTTAATCCTGAACATTAGATAAGCACCCTCTGCCTGAGCGTATAAACGTGTGTGTGTGTTTGTGTGTGTGTGTGTGCGTGTGTGTCTGTGTGTGGTTTAGGTGACTCCCAACAACAGGTTTTGACTGGAACTTCTCTCTTTGTCTATCTGTCTCTCTCGCTCCTAAGGGATGAACAGGAATTGTCTTGGCACTCGAACAAAGGTAAGCATGACATTTTTACATCTATTTTAAAACGTATGCGCCATATTCAAGAAATACAATTGTCATAATCCTAATATCTTTGAGTTTTTATTTTGATATATTTAAATTATTTCATGATTTTCAGAAACATTGGATACTTTTGATTGATATCTTGAATTTAGAGACTTTTAATGTGGTATTTTCATCAACTAAAAATAATGAAAATATTTCTCTTTGCCAATGTCTGCTGTCACATCTGTATTCTGTGTTGGTTTTGTTTTCCTTATGTTGCCTGTCTGCTTCCTTTGTTCCTGCTTTCCCTCCTGTCTTCCCTCATCAGGCCATCCACGATGTAGATGGATTTTGTCTTCAGCGGAACAGTAAAGAATTTTAGCTGAAACTGTGGTTCTTGGTGATTCATAAAACGCGAGTCACCTGCTGCCCATTTTTGGAGAGTTAAAAAAGCACATCAATGAGGCAAACAAAATGAACACCCACAACTTCTGGCGATATATTGAGGTCTTATGAAGCAAAACAAACAGTCTTTTTTTATTTAGCATAAATTATATCATTGTAGATGTTGTATCAGAGGTAGATTATTTTAGACTTTATTATTTTAGCATAAATTTGACTAATTTTCCAATCCCATACCATATACAATTGGTAAGACACAAAATAAATGTCCCCAGAAAATAAAAGGCAGAGGCTATTAACTGTCAGGGAGTCTCAGTCACCTCTGTCACTCCGATCACCAGTACCCACGTTCACCCGTTCCCAATTACTGGCATTCTGATCCGCTGCACCTGCCACCTGCAATCAAGCCCAGCTACGAGAGCATGCTCCTCACTAGCACTCACTGACCGTTCACTCCGTTGAATATAACCTGACTAACTCTTATCTGTGTTCTCTAAACAGAACTGTGTGCTGTACTGTGTATTGTGCCTTTACCGTTTCAGATCTCCACAGCTCCATAGTCTCTCTGCTCCTAGCAAGGAATCCTGGTTTCCCTCTACATGCTCTGCCCAGATCTCCCTCTCCTCAGTCATCTCACACTCCTGGTTCCTCTAGTGACTCTCTTGGACTCTCTTTATGTCAAAAATCCCTTTTAATGACTATTCCTCCGTGTCCTCCTGCTCTGTGTTTGACTGAAGACCGGACCAACACCAATCTGCATGTCATTGATGCCCGGCAGCCCAGTGACGCTAACATGCTGGAGGAATTAATTACCATCCAGTCCTCCCTCACTCCTGCTCCATCACCGACTCGACCTGCCTCTGTAAGTCCCATGGCCGTGGCGCCTGTTTTCCATGGTGATGCTGCAGAGTGCAGCAGTTTTTTTTTGTGTACCCTCCGGATTGAACCTAAGATTACTTCACTTCGCTGCTGACATCTAACTCTGTTGCAGTATCCGTCCTCCTCGACTTGGGCTCCTCTGGGAATTTCATCTCCCAAGCCCTTCTAAATCAGCTCCAGTTGTCCGTCCCGGAGCACAAGGCACTGGAGGAGTACAGCATGGAGGCCCTCTGGCAAGGTTTTATTCGCTCCTTCCACCTCTCTTGTGGCATCAAGTTTATTTTTTGTGGGCAAGAAGGATGGAGGGTTGAGGCTGTGTATTGATTATTGGGTTTTGAACTCCCAGACCGTCAAGCTGCCATACTCGCTTGCCCTGGTCCCTTCCACCCTGGAACAGTTGCAGGGGGCCTATGAATATGCCATATGGGCTTTCCAACTCACTCTCTGTGTTCCAGAGTTTTATCTGTCGATACCTCCAGGCCCTGGGCTGAGTATGCACAAAATTCTCTGTGTCAATCCAGTCCCTTCCAGTGCATGCTCGGCTATCAGTTCTCACTCTTCCTCTGGACGGGGGAGCCATCTACGGGTCCGCTGTGGACCACTGGTTTCATGAGAGAAAGAGGGTGTGAGACTCACCCCATATCCATCTGGAGTGGGCAGGGCGGAGACATAAGTTCTTCATGGACGCTTAACCCTCTCAGCCTCCCCATTACCACCCAGGCGATCGGGTCAGGCTCTCCGCCCACGACCTCCGTCTCCACCTCCCCCAGAGTGCCTAGACGAGGTGGCAGTTTTTCAAGTTAAGGACATCCTGGATTCTCAGCGAAGGGGCGACCGACTTGAGTATCTGATCGATTAAGAGAGGGATACGGCCCAGAAGAATGATCTTGGGTGGTCTGGATATCCTCGATCCATCGGTCCTGAAGGAGTTTCACTGCATCACCCAGACTGCCCTGTGCCCAGAGGCCATGGCCACCCCCGTCACCGTTGAGGGGCATCAGGAGTCACCTCTGTCACTCCAATCACCAGCACCCATGTAAACCCTTTACTGACTATTCCTCTGTGTGTGACATTACCAAAGTGCAGATAGCAGTAGATTTTCTATATTATGTCACATAAATTCACTATATACATATAATATATTTCCATAGCGAAAGAATCTATTTAAGTGAAAAAAGCAGTATTTTCTTTGCAATAAACAGTAGTTATGTGTGTATTGTATGCTCGCGTATTGAGTGTAAATGATCTTTTTTATTAAAATTATTTTATTGATGTGACCTTATTGGGACAATAAAGCCCTTCCTACACCCTTAATCCAACCCAATAAACACTTATTTGAGGCATCTTATTTTCCACTTTTTGATGATTTTCTTTTGATGATGCCTACTTTTTTAACAATCATCTTTTATAATGATGTCTAATGCAGTCACATCTTTGTGGGAGGAGTTGGTGTAAATAGCTTCCGCCAAGAAGGCAGGCTGTTTTCAGTTAGTTCAGTTTTCAGTTGTCTGCTTTGGGTACATCTGAGGGAATTTATACTAGTAATTTGACTACTGTTGGGTTCTCTTACATGCTTTAACATACATGACTTCACAATTGCTTCTCTCTGTTCTGTCATTACCTGTATGCGTTTCCATCAAACATTACATTAATCTTATTTTTCCTCTGGCAGCTGCTTATTAGCTTAAATTTCTGAGTGGCGATGAGGTGTGTGTTTTTGTGCAGATGACACTGAGATGTTGTCTAGACTAGTCTATGGTGCCAGATGACAAATGACAATGACTGGCAAAAGCTGACTAACTACAGCACTAAAACAGAGGTAATCAATTACAATAGAAACATACAATACTAACAGAAAACCTATGCAGGTGTTTTAAATGCATGTGTCTCAACTATAACAGGTAAAGTGTCATAGAGGTTAAATTAACAACAGAGATGATATTGATTCCAAAAAAAACATAAAAACACACATGAAAAAATCAAGGGTTTTCAAATGATTTTTTCACCGCAAAATCGTTGTGTTTACTAAAGCAAATACTAAGATATATACCCAAAATGTGATGGCTTTCAGTTCAACTTGTCATTTAAACATTTTAACAATGATGGCCCTAGTAAAAACGTTATATATTTTAAGTATATTTCAAGAGTTTGCGCTTTCTCAACAATGGTAGCAAAAATAAAGCTGGTTTGGCATGCTGTCGGGGGCGAGCCGGGGATTCGGACAACCTCAAACCCTAGTAACGATAGCCCTAGCTAGGACCAGGCTTGAGGCCGGCTCGAACCCTGCGTGCCCCCCATTAGGAGAGAACGGAGGAGACAGGGAGGTGGAGGGATTGCAAAAAGCGAGATACTATGGGGAAGGAATCTGGTTTATTTATAGTGAATTTGGGCTAGACTGGCTAACAATGTAGGCGGTGATCATTAGCTGATTGCTAACAGCTGAGTTGCGTTTAAACCACGCTTTCTCTCGAAATTGGTTTCAAGAGTTCACGCTTCCTCATAATCAAAAAGGATAAAGTTCAGCATACTGTCCGGGGGGCGAGCCGGGAGGACGGCGGACACCGAACCCTAAAGGCTTGAACCCTAGCAAGGGCTAGAGCTC
>JAUMHG010000059.1:1184497-1196312 GCA_032359395.1 Enteromius anoplus | reverse complement strand
AGATGATGAGGTGCCAGCTGTGATTAATCAACCGCGCTCCTACTCGAAATAGTTTATTTGCAAAAACTTCACTAAAACTAAATTTATTTAATTCTAAGTATAGTTCAAATCTATTAACATATTTACTGACAAATAACTCGAGACCTACTGATATAAAAATGTTAATTATATTTTATATGGAGTATTACCTGTGCAAAATGCATATTTCTTAATAATAAGCCTATGCGTGCTGTACCTGAAATATACTTGCAATAGTTCCACTTAAGCACAATCAAATATATTAAGTATATCTCTTTAATTGGACTTCAGCACTACTAAATTAAAGTACAAAATTAGTTGTTCCAATTTAGAAGACTTTAAGTATACAAGTTTAGTATACTAAAAGTAAAATTTTATGGCATTTTATTAAGTACATAAATGTATTTATAGTATACTGAGCATGAAATAAATGCTCTGGCCCCAGGTTATGGTCACAAAGGCAATGAATCAGCTGTGACACCTTCACAGCAATATGTGCTCTGGTCGTAATGCTAATAACAGCACGAGTGTGTCAATCAAACCGATGGCAGAAATGCACAACTTAAAAGCCCTAATTGCTGTTTTTGTTCTGTGGTTTTCCGAAGCGTGCTGTTGAACATGTCATTGGAGCGCTTTGAAACAGAACACTGTCTCTATGTTGAGAGGCTTGTTTTGTTGATCCGAATGTCACTGGGATGAATAATCAACGCTAAAAATACACTTCTTGTACTACATATTTTAGCTTGGAATGAGTGAGATTGTAACGTGTGAAGCTTATTGGCTTTAATTGTATCTCTACAGTATATCACTCACGACAGATTGGCAACTGGCATTTCACATCCCGCGTGGCTGGAAACAATCATTCCCCTCAGTAATGAAGAGACGTAAAATTACATTTCAGCATTATTGATTTTTATTTTATAGTAAATGGCAGGGTAACAAACCGCTGGTCCTGCTGACTAGCGTGTAAACATTTATCCAATAAACACACTTAAAGAAGTCCAGAGAGCTGATAGTCTCCTGGCAAAATAGCAGCAAAATCAATCCTAATTTAATCAGAGACAGCAAAACAAATCCAGCCATATTGTTCTCTGTGTAACCCTCGGGGAGCGTAGGAGAGACAAGCCCAGGGAATTCCCAAAGAAACCAAAACTCACTTTTCCCTCTTATTACACACCAAATCACGATCATGCTTATTTTAAGCATTTCTATTCTATTAAATCTCAAATTCTCTTCTGCATGTGCATGCCACTTAATGTGCATTAACTATAATCACTGTAAAAGTAAAATATTTTTTTTAAATAATAATGTTTTGTATTCCAGTATAAATCATTTATGTCTTTAACAATAGCAGATGAGGATGAAGTGTGAATTGAGATGAGTGGGTTTATTATAGTTGTCCATCTGTATATTGATTTTTAAAAGAGTCTCTCCACTTCAAAAACATGTGCTTGACACTGAGTAAATATGAGCAGATTCTTCTGTGCTTCTTATTTTTAGTTTGCATTTTTAACATAAAGGGATATGAAACCTTTTGAGGTTCAATTTTTAAAAGATCTTTTCCCCTATGAAATGACTTAGAAAGTTTTATAAATATAAGTAAAGCATGCTATAGAAATATATTTTCATCCTGGCTGAATTACTAAGATCTTAAATAAACTTTTAAGATTTAAGATCAATTTATTATTTTTTTAATTGCTTTGTGGGCGTAATGTGATCTAACACCACTACTTATACAAACAACCCCACTCACTGATTTGCAAAGATTAAAATTAGCCCTATCATTTGCACATTAAGCCATTGCACTAAGGCTGAATGCAGAAGGAGGCTTTCAGTGTATCTGTGTGTGACGTGGTGTTTATCACCTTATGGGGACCAATTGTCCCCACAAAGATAGGAATACCAGTAAATGTTGACCTTGTGGGGACATTTGTTAGGTCTCCATGAGGAAACAAGCTTATAAATCACACAGAATTAGTTTTTTTTTTTTTTAATCTAAAACTGCCAGTAATTTCCTGTAAGGGATAGGTTTAGGTGTAGGGTCAGTGTAGGACAATACCACATCCAGTCTGTACAGTATAAACACCATTATGCCATTATTCTGGTAATTTCCAGTTTGCTGCTAAACACAGTTGGCTTCAATGCCATTGTTTTCTGTCCTCTTCTTTAGCAGTGCAGGACCCACCAGCATTATGTTTAGAGGTTAGGAAGCTGACAGGCCTCAACAGCTGGTATTTTCTCATCACTACAAAATACCGTGCTATGGCTTATTCTTGGCTTGAGATGGTTAAATCGCTGGTGAAGTGTGTCTCATGTCTGCTTTACATCAATCAACCTGAAACCTGCTCACATCCATGTGGAGAAAACCCCTTATGGTAAGCCATTCTCGAGATTCGCCTTCAAGGGCACTGCTCACCAAAACTCCTTGTTCCTGGCTCCACCAAACATTTACCAAATGTGTCGAGTGACTTTTCACTGACTGATGCTCTTCTGGAAGCATTGACCCAAACATCCGGTTCTACACTTGTAGTGCTTGTAGTGCTAAACACGCTCACGGCTCCTCCATTTGAACCTCCTGTGATGGTGAATTTGTGCTTTCTCTCTCTAAAGGCAATGCTGTTATTCGCTTTGACTTCAGTGAAGCACACTGGACACCTTCAGGCCCTGTTAGGCCATGACTCTTGTCTGGAAATTGGGCCTGCCTTCTCGAAAGCCTAAGGTTTCAACCTCTCCCTGGAGGACCCAGGTGCTAACCGTGTCTGCCTCTCTCCTCCCCCTCTGAAGAAACCACACATGCTTAGAGCTGCACCAACACCGGTACAAGCTTGTTCAAGCACAACAGAACAGTGCTTTGCTTGCTTTGGAGGCTGCTCAATAGGTTTGACTGTCTTCAAGCAGAGTTGTTCTCGTTTGGTTGTGGATTCCACCAATGATAGGACTTCCTCCTGAGCCTCTGTAAATAGTCTTGAGGTAATTAGTAATCTTTCTAGTAGCTCTCAACCACTGAGTATTTACAGGTTTTTGACTTCAATCACAGCAGCATCAAAACCAGCAAAAGGACCAGCTTAAACCAGCATCCCAGCTTCAAACCAGTTTATTCAGCAGGGTTTCAGACATACACAAATATTAGCCAATCCGCAGTAAATCACCTGTTTCCAGTGAGCGTGATTTCACAAGTACAAGATATTCCTGGATCAACATTCTTGTTGATGCTGGAACAACATTCCAATCAACCAATCAGATTTGAGGGACAATTTTTCTGGAAATATCTGTTTCAGGCTTAAGTTTAGGGTTAGGTGTTGTTAACCAGCTATAATTTCCCACTGATTTAAGGTAGGGTTAGGTTTAGAGGTAGTGATTGGGATAAATCTATATTTTCAGACAGTTATGTTGATCCAGGATCAACAAAAGATCCATAATCATGGCGACCCCTGTTTTCGAATGGAGCGTCAATTAATACACAAAGCCCTAGATCACTGACTAGCTACACAATAGTGTTGCGGGTGATTCATGTATGATACTGAACCCAATATTGCATAACTAGTCAGTGATCTACGGCTTTGTGTATTAACTACTGCTCCATTTAAAAACAGCTGAGGGATATTTACCACTAATGAAAAGGTACTGTCTGCAACTACAGCAGTGCAAAGGTCTCAAACCCAACCACCAAACTCATTCCTAATGTTTAGGCCGAGACTGCCATACTATTAAATTAATTTGTAACTAGTCTAGTCTACTAACACTCAGAGTAGGCTACTAGTAGAATAAGTTGACATGCTGGCATAGTTTATGATAGTCAGTATGATGTATGTTGTGGAGCCATCATAATAAAGTGTAAGAAGATATTTCACAGACAGCCTACTAATAATCTAATGACTGCTAGTTAGTTGAAAGGTTACTTACTGTTTGTAAAATGTCTAAAGTGGACTATCAGAATAAAGTGTTACCCTTATAATAATTTGAAAGGTTTTTACTAATTGAACACTTCAAGGGTACATTTTTCAAGTTTCGAAGGCACAAGAACCTGTTTTGAAAGAGGGTGGACCCACCTTCATTCTGCATTTCTGTCTCAGTGAGCAAGGAGACAGCAACAGATAAACCACATTCTGTGTTTCCAGCTCGATGGGAAGGAGACACTAACAGAGTCAAGTTCTGACCATCAAGAAAAGACACAGCAGTAAAGCAGAGGTTGAGCTCTTGCGAGGGAAACCATGTATATTTCCTACGGCTGCGTTGTAGCTGCAAAGGACTCCAGCATGGACTGACAGCTCCTGGCTCTTCCAGTTCCTTCAACAGCACAGACTATAGTCCACAAAGGAGCCCTGCACCAGCAGATACCGTCTGACCCACACAGCTCCTCAGAAACACAGCCAGTGTTCAGAGGATCCTGTGTCCACTCATCTCACCCAGCTGACCCCTTTGCCACAACAGAAGTTCAGCATTCTCCGACTGTGCCCTGCCCTCTGCTTCACTGGTGGACTGTGTGGAAGGTAAATATAAATTTACCAAAATTATTACCTTGGCAGTAGGTTATAATCGCAGCGATGTTTATCTGACTTAAGCTTAGAAAACGTTTAATTATTATATTATGTAATGATAAATAAGCATTTATTTATTGTCATTAAGTGGTTTCCCATAAGAAGTGTTACTATACTGCTGTGTTCAGTTTAACAGCACTGCATTTATACATTCACATCATAAAGTTAATTTGGTACTTTTTGGTTATTAGTTTTATTATCCGTGCAGTTCATACTAAAATGTGCACAGCTAAAAAAATGTCCTAAGAATGTTTTTCTGATGTTCCCATGAAGTTATGAAAACATTTGTAATGTTTTTTAATGTAATTCAAACGTTAAGGAAACATTCCATTTTATCATATTGCAACATTTTTGGAATGTTATTTTGAATGTTCTCTGAACGTTCGGAAACAAATAGTACATTTAAAAAACGCTTGCATTTAGACGAATGTCAAACTAAAATGTTTCAAGAAAAGGGTTCCACAAATGATGTATAAATAATGTTTTTATATGAACATTGGACAAAGTTAAACATTTCAAGGATTTCTGGAGAACATTATTAAGACCAGATAACTCTGAATAAACCTTCTGTTAACTTTACCTAAAAAGTTTGTTCATAACTTGATTAGTCAGTCATTTATTTATTTATTTAGATGTATTTAATCTATGGTTAATAAATGTCGTTTTTCCTTTAGCTGGTGTCCTGGGGTAAAAGAAGGGAGGGTTCATCTGATACACTTAAACCACTCCTTAAATGATGTGTGAGTTCAAAGATCTCTACGTCATTTGTGACTTGAGCACCAATCAGGAAACCTCCCAGAATTAAGTGTGTATGTGTGTGTGTTTTCACATTGCATATTTTTCCGTTTGAGGACCTCTCCAAAAAGCTGCATTTGGCCCTAGTCAGTAATGTGTGTGTGTGTGTGTGTTTTGGTTTTGGGGTGTGTGTTGGGGGTGGGGGTGTTGATGGGGTTTCCAGGAGTCAAGGAGATGGGAGTCCTCAGGGCTGTCTGGCAAACTTTTTCCCAGAGCAGGGGGAGCGGGTGAGGAAAGGGAGGAGAGAGAGAGAGAGAAACAGGGCAGTCTGGGAGAGACGTGGATGCAGGGTAAGGTTTGGCCGCTGGCAGGTGTCTACCCCCCACCACCACTTCCACGCCGCTCAACCTGGGATAGTGCATGTAGGTGTGGGTTTGACTGTGCTGATTAGAACAAGAGGGGTTTGTCCCACAATTTTACATATCTATCCACTAACATTAACATTTAAGAAAGAGAGACAGCGGGGTAGTAACTGATTACATGTAATGCGGATTACGTCATTAAATTCTGTAACAATTTAGAATAGGGAACAGCCCTCACTGTTAACTAGTTGTTTATTAGCATGTCTATTATTCACAAATTGGCTGTTTATTAGTAGTACATAAACTTAACAACTACCTTACTAACTAGCAGCCAGTTATCAGTTTATTGAGGAAAAAGTCAGGGTTTGTTAATAGTGGGAATTTGACCCTAAAATAAAGATTAACTACTTGGTAATAAGATTATACTAGTATTTTAAAATACATTTGTGGGCAATGCCTGACATCATTCAGGAGGCACAGTTTGCATGTTTTTATTTTATTTTGATCTAAATTAATGTCCCAGTTTTGGTTAAATAAACATAACTTACAGGACACTACAACAATAAACACCTATATTGTGTGTGTGTATATATATATATATATATATATATATATATATTCATTTACAGTGTACTGTAATTAACAGTCTATTTATTAATATCTATTATAAATATTATAAATCAGTTTAGTGTTTTAAAGCATTTTACATTTATTCCAAAAATAATAACTCAAGGCAGTGATGATTTATGCAATATATTTTACTGGTAACAATTTATTTGAGGGTTTCTTGACTATTTGCTTAGCAGGCATATTACTAGAATATAAACTATTTATCAGTAGTAATTAAGCACACATTACTACCTTATTCTACATCCTTAATCCTCCCCAATACCTAAACTTAACAACTACTGCACTTACTATTGAGCAGCAAATTAAGAATTTATTGAGTGAAAAGTAATAGTTAACGTGTTCAAGTGTTACCACTGTATTCATGAACTGAGGTCCAGCTGTTATTTCCATAATAAACTCATTTTCAGATCATCAGTCATTGTTAATATCGGTCGGAGATGCTGATTGCTAATTGCTCTCTAACCCCACAGATCATGTTTTCAGGTCATCTGAAGTTTGATTTTGCGTTGACGAAGTGCTGATATATAAGTGTATGTATTGCTTACTATTAATTTAGACTTAAAACATTAAGGTGGGCATTCCAAATGTGTTGCAGCATGCATTGCTATGATAAGATTAAGACAGATGACAGGAAACTTTGAGCACCACAGCAGTTCAGTGTCACAATAGCTTTCTCTGCCACCATAAGAACTCTTTTTCCAGTTTGTAGTCTCTCTGACATCATTCAGATGAATACATCAGCACCAGAAGGCCTCCACAGAAACATCAATCTCTACATATTCATCATCGCCTGTTTGGACCACAGAAACAAAGCTGAAGAGCAAGCTCTTACGAAGAAGTGACTTCCATAATGTGCTTTATTTTTGCAAACTAATTTAGTACTTAATATACTAAAACCTATTATTTAGTACTTTTGAAGTTAAATAAGTGTACTCAACTGTGCTATTTTGGGACGCTACGAATATGAACTAAAATACACTTTTAGCATACTACTGTATCTCAGTATTTAAAAAATGTATTTAGTTACCACTTATGGTGTACATCTTTCATACACTAGATATTAATTGATTTTAAATATGTTCTTATACACCCCAACATAAATTAATTATTTTGAATTGAACTTAAATTGCAATTAACAGCAAGGACTTAAATATTGACATTTCTCTATTTTTTTGGGCCTGTGGTTGATTAACAAATTTCAACTTATCCTTTTAATATTTACTGTGTCAAAATAATTCATTCAATAAATCTATTTATAAGGAGACATCAAGAGCATGCTTGAGATGAGAAATGAGCAAGTGTGATGAAAACAATGAAAAATCAATATAAATATGTCTTGTGTGGACAATATGTTTGTGTATATTAATTTCAAGCCAAGCTGTAAATCTCTCCATTTTTGACAAACAGCTTTTAATAACCTTTTTTTTTTTAAAGGCATTTGGTATGACTACATTTTTTCAAAATTGTGGTGTAAAGGATGCCTTTTTTATTAGAAATTAAATAAGCAGTGAGAACAGTGTGGTATGTGATATGACTAAATGTTTTTTTTTTTTTACATAAAGCAAACTGTGAAAGCTGACTGACTCACTCATCTGTAAATATATTGTAGATGTGGTCACTACGAACACAACTATCCTGGACGAGGGGAGAAAGAACCCAAAGATAGCACCAAAAGACCTCCAGACAGTTCTGCAAACTCTGAAAGTCTTTATTCATGTGTCCACTATCAGAAAAACACTGAGTGGTGCCCATTAAAGAACACAGGAAACCACTGCTGCCAAGAAATACAGAGGCATGTCTCAGGTTTGGCCAAAACCAGCCAGATGTTCCACAACACTTCTGGGAAAATGCTTTGTGGACGGTCAAGACAGGAGATGGCAACCTTTTGGCAATAAATCCCTTCTTTTAGAAGAAGAAGGGCACAGCACACCAACTCCAAAGCCTCTTCTACAACTCTGAAAGAGTATCAGAGTTCATACAGTATCTCAGGATCTGGACACTTTGCAATAAAGGAACAATGCAGTCAAGAAACATTTAACAGGAGAATACCAGGGCATACTTCACAAGCTTGAGTGAAGCAACAAGACACTGAGCCAAAACTCATAAGTAAACCATCTGAACAATGTCTGCAGAATCCTGACCTGATTCAGTTCAGATGCTGTAAAAAATGGTCCAGAATCGGTCATTATAAGCGGCTACAGAAAATGGGATGGATGTTGTCTTCTGAGAAAGGTGTATTTACAAGTGATACCTGCTAAATTCCACCCTGAACTGTGAAGGATTACTCAAAAAAAAAAAAAAAGTATTCAATGTGGAATATTACACATAGATATTTTAGATATTTATCCAGAACTTATTATAAAACTATCTTTTATTGCATTTTAAAAGGACTTTGTGGTAATAGTTTCAAGTTCATATACAGCCACATGTCTAACTAAAATGCATGCATGTCATGAATATTAGTGCATATTTCTGAACTGAAATTAATCAATGAAACATCTTTTCATTAAACAATCTGTTATAAAGGGGCTGAGCTCTTCGAGTGTATCCCATTTTATTGAATAGTGCTTTTAGAAAAAAATTAATCAATGCAATACTTATTTGTTGCATTATCACTAAATCATAGCAAGGTTTAAAATGTTGAATAATGCACAATTAAATAATCACTATATATCCAGTACTGACCTATACCAATAAATGTGATGCTGCCAAGATGTCAATATTAGAGGGAAGCCGTGTCATATTTTTTTCAGCTGATGCTCTCCTTAAATCCCTTTCAGCAGGAAAAGCACCAGTAGTTTGTGTTCTCTTTTGTAACTTTACTTTTTTGTCTTGTGCAATCTTGATATGAAGCATTTTTGGAAGTATTCCACCGAAACACAGTTTTTTATTTCAAAAGTAGCTATATGTTTAGCAGCAAGAACACTTATTCAGTGTCAACAACATGGCATGACATCCACTAATTTCATTCATAAATGTTACTAGGCAACCAGCAGTTGGAATGCCTACTAGCGAGTGGACTCTCTAGGGAGCATGGCTGTGTGAAGATGCCTGATGGCCCGTCTTGAAGCATGGGGGTTGCTTTACAATAAACCTAATCATGCACTAATTACTTAGCATTGCCTATCAAGTGCCTGTTATAAACATTGAAGCAGGCTATAGGAACAGTCATAAATTCAAATGACGTGTTTTGAAAGTGTTTAGAACTTTCTGTCAGAAAATCAATTTCGGGAACACTCAGTTATTAATTTAACAAAACCATCTTTATTACGGTTATATTAGTGCTGTCAAATGATTCATTGCATCTAAAATAAAAGTTTTTGTTTACATAATATAAAATATGTGTACTGTGTTTATTTATTATGTATATATAAAGACACACAAATGCATTATATATATATAGGGTTATATATTTATATTCTTCTATATATAAATATATTTAATATAAACATAACATATTTAACACATTTGTATTTTTTTATATGTATACATAATAAATATGCGCACACAAAATGTAAACAAAAAAGTTTATTTTGGATGTATCAAATAATCATCCAAATAATCATTTGAGAGCATTAAATTATATATATTACTAGACAAAATTTAGATTTATTATTCTGAAGAAACACTCAATTGCTAAATGTCTAATATTTGGTAACACTTTAGCATAGAGAACATGTGTTAACTATTAACTACAACTTTTCCTTCAATGAACTCCTAATTTGCTGCTTATTAATAGTTAATCATCTAGGTATTGTAGGATTAGGGATGTAGAATAAAGTCACGTGGAATAAGGCATTAATATGCACTTAATTACCACTGATAAATGGCTGATATTCTAATAAGAAGCATACTAATAAGCAACTAGTCAAGAGACCCTAAAATAAAGTGTTACCTAATATTTATAAACATAAGTGACTCTGGAAATAAAATAAAAAAGACATCTAGGGCTCCCTCGAAGCACTTTCTTGCCAAACTTTTGTCTAAAAAGCGTAAACAGGTTTGATTGGGTGCGTTCCACTTTGATTCCACCCGAACACCACGCTCAAACTTTTTTTTCGCTCGGCTTAATGAATTACTAAAAAGTATGTGGCGTAACTTTGAACAACTTTGAAAAGTAGCAACCGAAACAGGACTAATTGAAAGTTCTTATCTAATGCCTTTCTTTACAGGTCTGCTTCCCGAGAACGAGACTCGGCTCATAGGCTGCACCTTGGGTTATGTCTATCTTTGAGCTGCTTCTCCCGAAAAAAGAACATTATGCTGATAGATATTTCATTTCACAGCCCTGTGACTGCGAGCGATCCTTATGCTAATCTGTGAAATGTTAACATTTGAATTATTTTAAAATGTTAAGATCTTTTTTTCTCTCCCCCCGCCCCCACCAAACTCCAAGGGAAAAAAACGGGTCTGAGTTCACCCCTTTCTCCTTCCATCTCCCTCATTCTCTTTTTTCCTCCGCTGCGTTAGATAGAGAGTAACCTTTCAGGGGGTGTCGCGCCCCGGGGTATCTATTCAATACCACTGTGCCCAGGCAGGCGGGCTTCTCTCTTTTCGTCTCTCTTTCTTACCTCAGGAAAGAGAGCGGGGAGAAAAAAAAGTGGGGAGGAATGTTTATTAACACCTCCGCCGGCTCACTTGGCCCCGCTGGGGTGACCTGATTATCGCCTGTCTGTAATTATGCTGAAACCAGAGGTGTGCTGCTCTTCATGTGGGGGTCCTGATTAGGGAGGCGAGGCGTTCTCGGCGTCTACCCAAGAGCCTTGATGAGTATTAACACAGGAGTCCTGTTGTTTGTGCAGCTTTGTTGTTAGGTATATATGCTCATCAGGCAGATGATACCTAAGGCGGGAACTTTGAGCGTCGGAGGGTGCAGGTGGAGTGAAAGGTATTATTGTGCTGCTTTTTTAGGGTTTATTTTGTTTTGTACGCTCCTGCACCGTGAGCTCCTTTGTCTGCCGCTGTTTTGTGAAAGCAGAAAATCAAATAGCAGATGGAAGTTTGCCAAATTCCAACGCTGCCGCGAACAAAGAGCGAAACTTTGTGCGTGTCTGAGTCGTGTTTAAGCCGCCGAACAGACAGGTGTGCCTTCAGATGTGTGGAAATCTTGATAGTGTTTGTTATCAGACAGTGTATATGTATAGGAAGCTCACATAAGTGTGCTGTGAACTTATTCACATTATATTCCCCAGACTGTTATATCTCTTCTGTTTCTGAAGAATCTATGATTGGTTTTAATTGTGGATTTGTGGTAAATACTAATTCTCCTGAACTCTTTGTCACTTGTGAGAGTACAGGCTGTGTTTTGACTGCAGTGCACTTCTCAGACGTGTGCTGCCATCTACTGGCTGCTGGGCCGAAGGACGCTGTTTCTGGATGTTGATATTCGTGCTCTGAATTAGTGTAAGCTAACTTTAATTTAACCCATCCGGTTAATAAATCCAGTAATACCACTTTAACCTCTTAAGGCCCAAACAGTTTTTTTACATGCATATTTTATTTCTCTTTGCTATTTAGGCTTATTGGAACCTA
>JAUMHG010000059.1:1165568-1179536 GCA_032359395.1 Enteromius anoplus | reverse complement strand
TTTGATTAATAAATGTGTATCAGTGTGTTATGTGTAAGCCAGAGTAAAGAGATGTGTCTTTAATCTAGATTTAAACTATTAACACACACACACACACACACACACACACACACACACAGAGTAATATAATCACAATATCAGACAAAAGCAAAAAAAACCTGAACACAGCAACTAAAGCCATAGCCTGGTAATACCAAACCCTGCTACTTTGCTTTGTTTTGAAGACAGAGTCTGGAAGGGCATAATTGACAAGCATGTACTTTCTCGCGGGAGTGTGCTTGTCTGCAGTTTAAAATCATTGGTGTACCCATAAGCCAATTACATAACATTTGGTTATAATGTATGTTATGAGCCGGTTCAAAATCCTGCTGTAAACACAGATATGTGCCAAAAACAAAACCATTGCAACTTTAAATACTGCAACTTAATTGCAAGATTACAGCATGACATGGAAATAATAAAGTACTGGAAAAGAAAGGAGAAACTGACCTGTCTGTTACTGATCGTTAACAGTTGATAAATTAAACTTTTCCCAAAACCTGTCGGAAGTAGGGCAACAACATCACCTCCATTCAAAATGAGAACCAAACACTCTTCTTGTTTGGGCTTCAGTTGGCAAATGCCAGAAACATTCTCCACGAACAGCATCCCAGCATTATCTGATTTGAATAACTGACTGTCTACACAGTTTGTTGCAATGGTTCATTTCCGATTTGTTTGTACATAAGTGTTCCTTTGTTTTAAGGAATGTGTATTGGTTTCTATGGCAAAACAAAAAAAATAACAGCAATATCTTAGATATGTATATCTTATGAGCAATAAAGTTTACAATACAGATGTTGTCTTATGACAACATGCTACACACGATAGCTACACTAAGTCCGAAATGGGTATTCAGACTGAAATGGATTTTCAGAAATGCGATTTGAATAGGATTCCAAACCACTTCATACAAATGCAGCACAAATCGGATTTCATGTAGTTTGTTGCCGTTCGGATTATCTAAATATAATTGGATTTCAATCTGATTTGCACAAAAAGTGTATGTGGACTGACAGTCTGAACAAGGCTTTTGAGTTGAGGGAGTGTGTGAGAGCAACAAGCGTGTCACAATATAACACAAATTTTCTTGATAGCACAAGATGTCATTGTGTACAGCTTCAAATTTAGATTTTCTCTGAACAATTTTGCTTTTCTTTCTTTTTTAACATTTCATGTTTGCAATGCAAAAATCAAAGCTGAACAGAAATGTGATCAAAAGAAAAATCCACGTTTCGCTGCCAGGCCTACTTGAACTCACTCATCTTTGTGTTCACATCACAGGAGATCAGGGTGACACAGCCCAGGTTTGGCATTAACTCAGACTGGCACTGGTCTCCCAGCATGAGGCCTGGCAGCATCAAAGCAGTGTCAGACGCAACTACATAATATAGTTCCTGAAAAAGAGAACCACTTCCATAAAGACTGGAACCAACTTGAAGGCTGTACAGAAGAGGTTTTACTTCAAATTTCACAAATTTCACCATCTATGACCATTGACTTCTTATTACTTTTATGAGCTGAATTAAGTGTAGATTTTGGTTTAAAAATGTCTTTTAGCAAAAACAGTTTGAAAAAAATTTTTGTTTCTAGCCCTTATGGATCAAAAGTTATTATCAGAAATATGAGAACAAATTTGGCCTGTTGGTAGCACTAGAGAGTTTCAGTTAGAGAGTTTCAGTTAGTACTGTTGAGAATGTCCTCTATCTTTGTGCCATATTTAATAACTTTATCATAGCGGTCACTTTACAAAAAAATACAAGCAATTAGCAATCAAAGTACACTCAGAGGGGACATTCAGACAAAAACGTGTGACAACAAGGAACTATAGATAATTACCAATAAGGGGTCATGCAATCATATGATGGACATTGATTATGTCAATAAAATGGTTATGTGTCAAACAGACAGACGTTGAGAGAAGGGGAAGCAGAGAAGTAAAAGAGTTTTTTAGAGAACAATTTAAATAGATGAGTTATAAGCTGAGACTTGAGGTTAAATAAGAATAAAAGTAGACCAAGTACAGAACCTTGGTGTACACCACGGGAAATAATGCGAGATCTATTCATATCTATTCTAACGTATTGCTGTCTATCCACAAGATATGATGTTAGCCACTGAAGAGCAGCACCAGTGATACCAATAACACATGGTCGAGAAAGAAGTGGCAAACGGTATCAAAGGCTGCACTCAGATCAAGGAGAACCAGGATACTGCAGACATATGAATCAGAAACTAGAAGGAGACCATTATCTACTTTTCAATGAGACTGCAAATGGGAGGTTTGATGTGTTGAGATCTGTGTTATAAACATTCCTAAAATAAAGCATTTTACTAAAATTTTACTACTACATAGGTTATTGAATAGCACTTTATTTTACAGTCCTGTTTCGCGTATATACGCTATATACTTATCATAACAATTACTTTACAATAATTGGGTAATAACTAAATACTGACCCTGAAGGTCTCACGTTACCCAAGTAACTATATGGTTCCCTGAGAAGTCCCCTAGAGGACCATTTAGGGAACACCCTCAGTGTGACTGGTCTATGATGTGCTACTGGTGCAACCATGAGTTTAAAAGAGCACCTCTAGAACATGTCATCAGCTTCTTGTCCAAAGGAGACGTGCACAGGAATGTCTGAAGCATAACCTGAGACGTTCCATATAGAATGGGAATACCCATGCTGCCATGCTGAAGGGAGCAGTGCCTTATCAGCAGCCATAATACAGAAAAACTCTAAAGAATCCTCATTCCAAGGAACACACCATAAACTGCCATCACACTATAAAGGGAAAAAGTCGAAGTGGGACACTAGTCACATAGTGGTCCACAATCATCAAGAAGCTGATGACGTGTCCAACAGGTGTTCTTTTATACTCATGGTAGCACCAGTACATGTCATAGGCCAATCCCAAGTTCACTGTTGTGTTTTCACATGCACTTCAGACACTGATTGCATTGTGGCAGTTCCCCAAAGTGTCCTCCAGAGCAGTGGTTTTCAAACCCTGGGTTGCGACCCTCGAGTGGGTCACTTGACTTAAAAAATGGTTTGCCAGAATGAAGTGAAGAAATATACTTAACAATTATATTTAAGAAAGAAACAACTGAAGAAACATATACGACAAAATGAAAGTAAGCAGCAACGGCCTTACGGCAGAATCAGATGTGTATTTGTGTTCTGTATTCACTGTGTTTTTGTTCATACTCCAGAGTTCTGAAAGCTCGCTCATCGGCTTATTCTCTCAAAATGGCATGACAGACGTAATGATAAATATATCTATGGACTGGACAGTATGGTATGTAGATGTGCACAGAGGCAAAGCACCCTCACTAATTTCAGAAACGATTTCACGGACAGTGATCTGATTTCAGGGAACAGCATCCTTCCTGAGCTCTACTTTGGGACTCTCGACTGGTCTGTGGCATAGTTGTCTATCTGGCTTTTCTTTCCTTCTTTCTGTCTTATATATATAAATGTATATGTGCGTGTAGGTCGCACCAATTTAAAAAGAAAAAAATAGGGTCGCTCTTAAATTTTTAAAAACAAAGTCCTACTATTAACAAAAAATAGGGCTGAGAAAGACTGTTTTAATAGATAATATTTCTGCGCTAGCTACTGGCAAAGAAAGGGAGAAAATACAAGAAAGAGAGAGAATGTGTCTCGTTATGAGGAGTAATATCCGTGTGTCTGACAGAAACCGGGGCATTTTATGCTGATTGCATTATGTAAAAAAATAAAAAATAAATAATGTATATAGAATAATGCACTTTTCAGAGTCTATCCATCATTGTTTCATCACACTCTGTCCTTTACAAGAGGAGAGAGAACGAGATGAGGAGGAGACAAAGGGGGAGAGCCTTTCCTCCTCTGTCTTCTATCGGACACGCTCTCATCTTTCTCAGACAGCCAAACAGGAGCTGGTGTAATTGAATTGAATGAGGCTATCTCCGAAATTGCCCACATGAATTCTATTGCATTATGCCACAAGCGTGACCTGTAGAAAGCAAATGGTGCAGTAATTGTTTTATCTTCTCCTCTGTTGCTGTCCAATAAAAAGTTCAGTTGATCCATATCAAAGTAATAACCCAAAACTAACTAAAACTTTCTTCTTCTCGTGTGATGTTTAAATGCATTTGCATGAAATAATCAACCTTTGCCATTAGCAAATGTCATTTTTGACACAAATGGCCCTCTGTGTACTTCACCTTAACATCATCAAATGAATTAAATCGTTTGGAAATACCTATGGACATGTGTGTTATATACATTTCCCTAAAATCATCCCGGTGACCTATTTTTTTTAAGGTTTGAAAACCTTTGGTCTTGTCCAGACGTGGCGATATACCTAACTTCAGAGGTATGTTCTCAGAAGTGCCAAGCTGAAGATGTGACAGATTGTGACTCTGGGATAAAAGCTTTTATGTCTTCAAAAATAGTACAAGACTTTTTTTCTTATGACTCATACTGACCTTTAAAAACAGGGAAAGAAGGCAAAAAATAATAAAAATTTATAGATAAAATGGATTTTTCGAGCCTTTGAATGCCTCAGTGCTTGGTCAAGGTGAGCCCATTGTGGCAATGGGATAGATTCAATTCATACGTTTATTTTTATTTCTCTGGTGTATTTACAAGAGTAGCTCTCAATGCGATCTTGGTGGAGGAGAGATTCATTAAATTTGTAAGAAATTTACAGATGGGTCCACCAAAAAGAAAGAAGTGAGGAATGTGCTTAATGAATCTCTCCTCTTTTATAATGATGGATTAAAGTTTTTCACTGTTTCGAAAAAATGCCTTATACTTGTGCTGGACATTCCCGAACATAGATTCTAAAGTGAGCACTATATACCTGTAGCGGTGACTAGGAAATAGATATTCTTGTGGAATATCTAGCCTTTTTTTCCAGATTTCTGTGGATTTACAGTTTTATACAGGGGAAACTTGATAAAGGAAGCAGCTAACAAGTAAACACATTAATTTTCTTTTACTATTATTGGGTAATGTTCTCTGATGTCCTCTCATTCTAGTTTTGTTTTGGACCTCTCTGCCTTTCATTTGGACAAATACCCACTTTCTCTCCATTATCTCGTCTTTTCAGTTATTCCATAGGTTAAAAATCTTTTTGGCCCTCTCCAGAAGCTTCTCTTCTATGTAGCATAACTTTGACCTCAATCTCCATAATGACTTTTTTCACTTCTTTTTAGGCTAAACTTATTTTTAGAAATATATATTATTTATTTATATCGAAGAATAGAATAGAAGAGTAGAGCAGAAACAATGAAATAGCTGCAGTAACTGAAAAGGTTACACAGAGTTACTTCTATAAACCAAAACAAACAATTTATATAGAAGCTAAAATATCTATGAATATTCAGTAGCAATATTGAGTAATGTTTATTTGAGCCTTCTTACTAAAATTAAATCAAATGTCATGCAACTGTTAAAAGGAAAAAGTGCTTAATTGAAAAGTTTCTGTGCACATGTATGCTTCCATGTGCGTGCAAGTGTGTTTCTGTACACTGTAAAAACGAATTCCGTAAAAAAATACTTGGTTATGTTAAATTCACAGTTAAATACCGTAATTTCAAAAACAATATAATGTTAATATTCCAACCTATTTAAGTACTGAAATCTGTTCTGTAGCTATGAAATACACTGGTAAGCACCAAATGCAGGTTATGAGAAAGTCAAATGGTGAGACTCGTATATATGCTATAAACATCTCACTCTCTTGAGGGAAGTTCCTCGCAATCTTCACACACTTCCTGGACAGCTGCCTCTGCACATTCTATGGAAGAGGACTGAACACCTCCACCTGAGCGCAGCTCTCTGGGGACAGTCCTCGAGAGAGCCTAGCCCCCTACATCGAGTACTGAGCCCCGAGGACGGCAGGGTCATTCATAATAAAGCTAAAAACTGACAAAAAACAAAACACAGGGAAACATTCTGCTTATACTTTACTGTATTGGTCCGGTCTCCTGTCACTGCACGGTGTGGTAAGGAGCACACGAAGATGACGATAACAAAAAATGATCCACAAAGAGGCAATCCAACAAGAAGCATAGCAATACACACACATACCGTAGATGTTGACAAGACTATACAAACTAACACTGAATGGAAAGGAATTTATCTGGGGAAGGTAAGGATAGTAATAAATGAGGCATATCTGAACATAATGAGCAAATCAAGAGCAGATAGAAATTAGGTCACATGGAGCACATGGGAGAAAATAAAACTCAAAAGGCAGCACATTACTCCGGTTCTCGAAAGGCTTCATTGGCTTCCTGTGAAACAGTGAATTCAGTATAAGGTGTTTTTATATCTTATATATATAGCTGGTCATGAGTTGGCCTCAGAATATATTAAGTACTTGGTGCGCATGAACTCTTGTAGAGCTCAAAGGTATGCCAATTGTTTGCATTTGTTTGTACCAAGGACTCGTCTTAAAACAAAAAGGGATCAAGCTTTCTCAGTGGTTGGTCCTAGATTGTGGAATGCGCTCCCCCCGATGTAAGATCTGCATCCTCAGTTGAGGTTTTTAAATCTTGTGTTAAAACGTATATTTTTTTTGGTCTCGATTCTGCCATGGTATGTTATGTATGTTGTATTTTATTTAATTTTATTGTATTTTACTATTTTTTGGATGTTCAGTCCTTTGGTCTATGGAGTAGTATAAAGGGCTATATAAATAAACGCGACTTGAGACTTGAAACCGCTTGGCAGTGAGTGGCCTTCTCTCACTAAAGCAACTGCAATGCGGATCGACTCGATCCGAGCAGGTGTCATTAGAGCCTGCATCGTGGTTGAATCCCACACAACGCCCAGATAAGTGGTTCTCTGTGCTGGAGAAAGCACACTTTTCTTGACGTTCAGCCTCAACCCCAAGCATTCCATTTGGGCTAGGACCACATCTCGATGTTTCCTTGCCTCACTCGCTGACTGAGCTGATATCAGCCAGTTGTCTATATAACTGAGTATGCGAATACCCTGGTATCTCAGCAGAGCCAGCGCTGCATCCACTTTGTGAATGCGCCCCCGAAAGCGAACCTCAGGAACTTCCTGTGAGAAGGATGGATGGACACATTAAAGTATGCATCTTTTAGATCTATCGTGACAAACCAGTCCTCGGGCATCCTGAACTTCAGCTTCATTACTGAGTGGTTCAGGGGCCTGAGATCTAAAATGGGCCTCAGCCCTCCATCCTTTTTTGGAACAATGAAGTACCGGCTGTAGGACCCGGACTCCCTCTCATGAGGAGGGACCACCTCGATCGCCTCCTTCCTCAAAAAAGTGTCTACTTCCTGTTCCATCACCAGAGCCAGCTCTGTTCGCACAAGCTTCGGCAAAACACCCTGCAAACCGTGGTGTAGGCCGTCCAAACTGAATTCTGAAGCCTCTTTCTACAGTGTGCAGGACAGTGTGTATTAACAGCATCACTGAACAGACCCTGAGCTACTAAAGCTGCCATGAGCCTGCCAACAGCACGGGTGGTCTCTTTAGTAACACGCAAGGAAAGGTCTGCAGCCCTCCTGAGCTCCTTAATGTCTTCGGTGCCCATTCTCTCGCCTTCATCCAACTCGCTTAGCAGGTCAGCCTGATATGCCTGCAACACTGACATTGTATGCAGGCATGCAGCAGCAGCCTAACCCGCTGCCGAGTACCCCTTCCCTGCCAACCCTGAAGTTGTAAGGGGCGGAGCCTTTAAGGACGATGCTGAGGCGGGCGACAGATAGCTCGCAAGCGTCTGTTCAATCCGCGGCATTGTCCGCATCATCCTATAATTGTGCTCTTTCATCCTCGCTACATTCCCATAAAAATCAGATGTGGGGACGAAGAGACGGGCCGAGTATGGTCTATTCCATTCCATATAGGGACTCACCCATCTCCGACTCCTCTGTTTGCATTAGGTCCCGCTGCGATCCCCACGAGCGTATTCTCCACTCCACCTCAGTGCGAGCGGGTCCAGCAACGCAAGGAACTGCAAAGAGAGCCTTCCGGGACCGAAACACGCGCACTGGAAACTGCTTGCAGTGCGGGCAATCAGTTCTCTCGAGAGCTGATGCAGCGTGCTCCAGTCCCAGGCAAGCTACACATAAATTGTGTGTGTCACCCGGCGAAATAAACCTTTTACACGGGTAAACACACGGTGAATAATGTGACTCACCCTCGTCCCCTTTAGACATTTTCTTTCATGTTTTCAACAGAGAATGGGAGACACTTTTTTGCACACACAAACACACACACAGCTTTGCTGAATGACAAAAAGCTGAATGCCGGTCACATTCCACGTGCTTTATACTTCCTGGCTGATGACGCGACCCGCTATGACGTCTCACCATTTTATTGGTCTGATTGCACACACGATTCAGAGCAGTCACGCTGAAGGCATTCCCCATTCCCCACGCGGCTCGAGTTCCTGAAGAGGAACAAGCATTCAGCTGCTGAAAACACTGAAAAAGAAAAAGAAAAGGAAGAAAATAATGCCACAGGGAAGTGACAATGAGGTTTGAATGTTGTTTCTCTGCTAAAGTGAAACAATGTACACAGTGACCAGTCTAACAGGTCAATCCATAATTTACAGGAAAATATCAAGTGTGTGTGTGTGCTTGCTCAGCTATATTTATGAGAATTGGTTTGAGGTTTGGACCATCGGAATAAGGACAAACAGAGACATTTTGGCCAGTCGTCTTTAAAGGCCTGTTTGAGGGTCAAGACTTGGTTTTAGGGTTCAGGTTATAATTAGGTAAAGGGTACTGTAGATTTAGGGTAAGGGTTTGGGTGAGGCACTTAAGGCAAAAGAACTGTGTTTTGTGGCAATGAATTTGAACTTGAACTGTACATCTATCTTTGTGTCCTCACAAAGATAGATGTACAACTATTTGTGTGTTCGCTGAATGAATTCAATGTCAGTTCAAATCTCTGTATTATTATTATTAATACTATGTATTAATGAAGCTGTCCATCACCACAAACTAAAGAAGTTTTTTTACACACATCTTTAAAAGCATGGTTTTCCCAAATGAAGTTATATTTTGTAAAACACAGTCACTCTCTTAACTTTCTGACCTCATTTAACATCTGAGAGTTTGGGGGGTGGTTGTGTGTAACTGGAAGAGTGACAAATGTGTTGGAATGTAGTTGGGCGAGTTAACTTCAACTTCACGTTTTCTTTTACTTTCATTGACTCTGTATTCATTTTCTGTGTGGTCGCTGTCGCTTTTATTGATGCATTGACAGATAAAGTTAACATGTGAAGTGAAGACTGCTGATGGATATAAAGTGTGTGATCATCGGGGACGGGGCTGTGGGAAAAACATGCCTTTTGATCAGTTACACCACCGGTGCTTTCCCAGAGGTGATTGTCCCCACTGTGTTTGAGAATTATTCTGCCAACGAGACTGTCGATGGGAATTCAGTGAACCTGAGACTATGGGACACATCAGGGGTGGAGGAATACGACAGGCTTCGACCGCTTTCCTACAATCAGACGGATGTGGTTTTGATCTGTTTCTCTCTTGTCAGTCCAGCCTCATTTGAGAAGGTCAGTGAAAAGTGGTGTCCAGAGGTCAGACATTTTTGCCCCAGTGCTCCGATAGTTCTCATCGGGACTAAACTTGATCTGAGAGATGACAAGGACACCATTGAACAGCTGGAAATAAATAAACAAGCCCCCATCACATACCATGAAGGCCTTGCAATGGCCAAAGAAGTGGGAGCTGTGAAGTACCTGGAGTGCTCAGCATTAACACAGATTGGCATCAAGGCCGTGTTCGAAGAAGCCATTCATGTGGCTCAACTGGGGTTCTCAGCAAAGAAAAGAAAGAAGAAGTGTTTAATCCTCTAAACTTACTGTACGCACACCAGAGCAATCTCAGAGATGATAGAAAGAAGAGATTAGGAGAGAACATTCAGGAAATACATATTGTATGTATCATCTTAAAATGCATTGGTTTACAAGTTGAATGCATGCTCTATTGACAAACCCATTTCTTGTATTGGTTTGACTTATACAGAATATGCATATTTGACTGTTCATTTTTACATCAGCTTGTTAAAAATATATGTTGGAATGTACATTGTTCAAATGTGTACTGCCAAAGATTTGCTAACAGAGAAATTTTACAAATGCTTCAGTTGAACAGACAAAATACCTGACATGCACATGATATGGAAAATAAATTAATTGAAGGTACACCATAGTATTTGTTTCATTTAAAATGTGCTTTTAAATAATGAGGGTACATCTTGAATCAGTCTTCCAAAATGTGTTTTTAGCTTATCCTAAATTGCTATAGTACGCCCATGTGTTTGTTTTCTGACTATACAAGATGCCAATCGCTGCAGAGCATATAAATATAAAGAAGTAGCTCCAGCTACAGTGTTCAAAGTAAAAAAAGGGCTTGTTAACACAGCTTATTAAGGCATTATAATAAATGTAAAATGCTTTATAAATAACTTTGTAATATGTTGTATCATCTCATGAATATTTACATATTTATTTGCCAATATTTTAATTCATGATATTATAGTAACATGTTATAGTAGATGAACATTTAATTGTTTCACTTATTTAACCAACAGGTTTTAGTGAACGTGAAGATGTCTAACATGTAAATCTAATACATAGAAATATTTCATAATAATCCAACTCATTGAAACAAATTTGTAATGGAAGTCAGCTTACCCCATGTCATGCCCATGGACTGTCTGTGTGTTTACCTTCTAACATGCTCCCTGTTACAACAGCTTGCTGAAGAGATACTCATATCATCCGTGGTGATGTGTAGCATTAGCGCTGTCATAGCCTTTAATACGCTTGTAATTTATAGGGGTCATATAATGCGATTTCAAGTTTTCTTTCTCTTTGGAGTGTTACAAGCTGTTAGTGTATAGATAAGGTCCCTATAAGTTGCAAAGATTAAAGTTAAGAGATATCTTTACAAAAGTTATGACTTGTCCAAACCCCCCTTAAATAGATTTGTTTAAACACGCCCCACTTTTCTACATCACAGAGTGTGTTTATTTTCATAACAACCATTCTGTCTGTAGTGTTGCTGCGGGCGCCATGTTCTGGAGACGCTGTGTGTCGTTGTGAAAGTGCTTCCAAAAGTGGACACGACTAGAAATCAGTGTTAAGTTGTGTTTCCAACACTGTTCCAGAACAGCTGAACACAAATATTGGAGTGTGTTCAGCACATTTACGGAGGACTGATTCCTGAAGCTGACAGAGCAGTCTATGCTGGCTGTGCACAGAGACTAGAAAGAGAGGCAAGAACAGTCTGCTGCTGACGACTCACAACCTTTAAGTAAGTTACCTTTTCTTATTAAAGGGATAGTTCACCCTAAAATAAAAAGTTTTGTCATTAATTACTCACCCTCATGTCGTTCCGAACCCATAAGAACTCCATTTATCTTTGGAACACAAAGTAAGATATCAGAGAGTCATCCGACCCTCCACAGACAGCAACACAACTGAAATGATCCTAGATCCAGAAATGCAGCAAAAACATCAGTATTACCTTTTTTTGCACAAATAAAACAAAAATAACAATTTACTCTTCACCTGTGAATTACTTCTTCTGCCGTTTAGATGTATTTGAAGTAATAAGCCTTGTTTACATCTGGGTGAAAGCATGCACATGTATGTAATCTGCCACTGTTTACGCCTAGATGAAAGCATACGATACACAGTAATATTCTCTTAAATCCTGGAAGACGTAAGTCATAGGAGAAGAATTGTTGAGTATTTGATGTTATTTTTGTTTTATTTGCAAAAAAAAGTATTCAGAAGTTGAAACTGAGGTTGATCCACTGATGGACTGTTTTACCAATGTTTTTACTATGTTTCTGGATCTGGGATCATTTCCGAGATGTTTGTTTGGCCTCCATGTGCTTGCATGCTTGTAAATCCAGTGCCATTATATAATAACATATATATATATATATATATATTTAAAATTTGATTGAAACTGCCCATCTCTGTGAATGCCATAAATCTAATAATATATCTACATGCCTGATTCAATGTTCTTGTTTAAGCTCTTTTTTATAAGTTGGCCTTCCTATCCAGTCCTGATGTTTGATGGTAAACAAACGTGGCTTGCTGTCTTCATCAAAGGCTCGGCTTGAACTCTGAGTTCAACCCCCCACTGCGAGACTTCAGGGGGTGGTCTGGGCTGTATTCCAGATGAAACTGGACAAGTGTAAATGCATCAGGTTGTAGAGAGCACATATGTACATTTTACTTCTCTCAAATGTTAAAGGCTAAATGCAATGTGTTTAAGCGGTTTAAGAAAAAACACATTATTTTCCACATACTGTACATTATTGTTTCTCCTCTAAGCCCCGCCTCCAAAAATGGGTGGATTTGTACAAAGCGCATCATTCTAAAAAAGTGAGGTGTGCTCTGATTGGTCAGCTATCCAGTGCATTGTGATTGGCCGAATACCACAAGCATATGGCAGAAATGTTACAATCCTTACCATAACGTGATGCTCTGTCCCGGCTCTATGACACCAAAACAATAAAACACATTACAAACCAGGCATTTATTGATCCAGTGGAGACATAATTACTGATTATCATGACTTAGTCCCGTTCCCAATTCTACCCCTTACTCCTACACTTTCCAATTCTCAATGTCTCAATTCTCCTTTGATTGGAGGGGTAGGGTTAAGGGGAAGGGCTACTGTAGATAGCCCTCGAAACGAAGATTTTCTGGGACCTCACTTCAAACGAAGGGCTAAGAGAAATTTCCAACATGGCTGCTCACTCAAGCAAGCAGACCCATAAATGTAAGTAGTCTTTGCCATTAAATAAGGATTTTTAAGACAAATTTTCACTATATGTATATTGCCATCGGTCTAGTGTTAATGCTGATGTTATGTAAAGAAACAATTTTTAAATAACTGTAACGTTTAGCGTCCGCGGCTGTCTGGGCTGCTGCGAGCGATGTCGCGATCCCGCTTCATCAGTGAACAGAGGCACGGCAAGCAAGACTTCAGTGCAAGAAGTTTAATAATAAGTGAACAAAACAAAAGCTGATCGAAAACCCGAGGATCAGTGCAAACAACAAACTCACAGGTGCAGGGCAGACAAGCTCTGTGACATTCAACATTAACGACGGATACAAAGAACTGAAAAAGACACGGTTAAATACTAATTACGTGAAACTCACGGCACCTGGGGAGACAATTACACACTAAGGACCGGGGAGGGGTTACAAATGGCAGGAGCACATGAGGGAGCATGAATGAAAATAAACACAGAACACGTGGACATGAAAAGAAAACATACACAAAACATCTCATGGCGCGACTGGGGCGTGACAATAACCTTCCCATCATCCCAGTACAAATACACTAACCTTGTGTCACGGATTGATGTGCGGAAGGACGAGTAGAGAGTCGCATTCTTCAGAAACAGTTATTTAATACTCACAAAAAGGGATTACAAACAAGGGAGGCACACCTGAACACAATGAACAATTAACCAAACTAGGTCACACTGAGCACATGGGGAAAACCAACAACAAATAGTGCAGGGGCGTGACATTACCTCCCCCTCCCGGAAGCCGCGTCCTCGCGGCGTAAACAGAATGGAAGGCACAAAGTCTCTCGTTAGGAGGAGGTTCCGGAGGAGGACGGGCAGCCGGGAGGAGGCTTGTGAACGGGATCCAGGGTGGTGTAGACGGAGGGAGGAGCCAGGGAGGAAACAGGAGGGAACTGGAGCAGGAGGAATCCGGCAGGACCCAGAGCCCAGCCATATTGCCGACCCACGGAGGAGCCGAGGGATGGAGGAGCCACTGAGGAGTCCGAGGCGGAGACGGAGAGCCGATGATCCCTGTCGCAGCAGAGGATCCGGAGGGACAAGGCGGAGCCGATGGCAACGGCGACCGACGCGGAGGCGGGGATCCGGAAGG
>JAUMHG010000059.1:1114287-1124336 GCA_032359395.1 Enteromius anoplus | reverse complement strand
AAGGAACGAGACGCTGCGTCTCGTAGCCACACTTTCAGCATCCCCTGCCGGCGCTTCACTGAATGACAGGTGCTGTCTGCCGGCTGACTTCCATTTGCTTTTATACTTCCTGGCCGGTGACGTCACCGGCCGTTGACGTTCCAATTCACGATTGGCTGGTTTAACACATGTTTCAGACCTTAATTAGGGCTGGGCAATTAATCGAAAATTAATCAAAATCGACATTCAGAACCTATAATCGATCAAATTTTTCCAGGTCAGTTATTTCGATTACTTTCCCTTTAAAAACACTACTGCGTGTGAAGTCACATGACCCTGCTCCATTACCCTACCTTAACACTTTGGACGCTTGAACATTTTGAGTTTACTCGCTTCATTTACATGTGCAATGGGCTTCACAGCAAACGCGAATTCACGTCATGGGAGGGGCTTCTGCCAGGCGCTTCCAGTCTCTGTACATCGAAAAGGATGTGACTCCCTTGGCTAGTGGTGCGAAGCGGGTTTAAACACCACCTCAAAACTCTCCAGAGAAGATACACTGTGCCGTCGCCATCACATCTTTCCTGCGCTGCCAGACATAACCTGAAAAGGTTAACATGCTTGTGTTTCTTTTGGCATGACAAGATCACTAAGAACACCTCATGCAACCGTTTTAAAATCAAGTAATGCACCCTTCATTCAGAAATCTCTCACTACTGTACAAAATTTGTCAGTGAACTATGAGGGCAAAAAAATTAATGAAATAATCGATCATTAATCGCAATCGAGTTAAAATGTTCAATCAATCGAGATTTAGATTTTAGGCCAAATCGCCCAGCCCTACGTTCAATGTCCTTAGTGCAAAGTTATCAACTTTCACTAGAAATATAATCTATGAAATGATAAAAACCTCAAAATATTTTTAAATGATGTTATGGACTAGACTAAACTTCAGCTACTCGTATATTTATTTTTGTACAGTTTTCTTCATTTACCGTGTCCCTAAACTCATTTTCCACCCTGTTAGGATGCACTTCCTCTTCTTCCAAAATAGACTACGATTCCACTGTGATCAACTTCAAGAAGTAATATTGTTTGTTCTTTCCGGCTGGAATTTAACTGTACAAATAGAGGAAAACGTCACCTCTCACTCATACCTTTTTTTTTTTTTTTTTTTACATTTTTGAAATGTTGTCCTTCTTGTCCTACTCTTAAAGTTCCACCCTGTTAGGCTATATTATGTAGAACGTTAAAAATGAATAAATTAATAAATATAAATAATTTGACATAGTTATAAATGTTATGTAGAAGGTTAGAGAGCTAGATGTTGATCATTGAAAAATCTACAGCTAATTTAGCTCACAATGTTCCACCCTGTTAGGTTTCTATAGACTGTGGAATGTGAAGTGAATAGGGTTGACGTTCTAATAGGACACCGGACTCGGCCAGAATGTGTTCCATATATTTGTCACTATTTTGGTAGAATGCTAAAAACATGCAAGCCAAAATCTTATCGGATACCAGGATGTACAAACATACATCATCCATGCACCACTCTGTTGCCCAACCAATATGCAGCATCTCACTCCTCTACACACTACAAGTCAAGCCGGACTGATGTAGAATATTACAACTACTGTACTTCCGTCGACTCTCCCGCACATAAAAATACATCTGGACTTGACTAAACCCTGACAGTGCATAAGTGTGCCAAAAAGGCAGATGTGTTGCATGCACTTCTGCTTGAATGTGTTTTATACACAAACTGTCATTGTGTCTCTCTCTGAAGTCACATGTCACTGCAGGTCTACTTCCCCTCCACCACGTGCTCAGTCTGACAGGTTTCACTTGCTCTCAGGAAAGTTCTGCTTCTCTCGCTAAAGTCGACTCTCTCCGCTGCCTCTGCCCATGTGTGCGTGCGAACTCGTGCCTAATTATGAGTTTTAGGAGTAAAATCACTTTTCGGAAGAAGATAAAAAGCAGACGTGTGCGGGCGGACTGCAATCGAGTGAGCTGTGTATGTATCTCCTCTTTCTGAATGTGATCTTTGTGTTTTGGCTGCCGTCAGTGTGTTGCGTTTGAACTTATTGAACGTTTGTTAACTTAATTCAACATCAACATGATGTTCTCGTACGGTTTAGAGTTGATGCTTGTGTTGCCTTTGAGAAATGTCTGTCCTCTGGCAGTTCCCTTTATTTCTTTTATAACACATATGAATGCTGTTGGTTCTTCTTTTAACTGAACTGAGGATAATTGGTGAATTATAGATGAGCCTTGTGTTGATCGCTTCTTCGTTGACTGATGGACAATAATATTTGTTGCCATGGAGAAAGACTGTCCTCTGTTATGTTGGACTGTTTCTTGTTCTCCAAAAGCCTGACCGTACGGAGGATAATATGGTCTTGATGACGATGAGATTATTTTTGTGGATTTCGTTCCTCAGCAACCACTAGCCACTTTCATCCTGAGTTATTAAATACTCTGATATTAGTGTCACAATCTAAAAATACTTTAAAATATAGTTTCCGTATAATAAATGTAGTTCCAATGGAGATAATACTGGTAACTCTAAAGAAAAAAAAGAATTTCAATTTAATTGTATTTTTTAATGTATAAAAGTGTTTAACATAGTAAACCATGGTGACGTTTAAAATTTTGACATTTTTGCACATTGATTAATTAATGATCTGATATATGATGTGATTTTAGTTAAAAACAAACAAACAGCAACTGACCCGGGAATGCAAAGGGGGTATACTTCAAAAAAAAGAAAGAAAGAGCGAGGAATAATAAATAAATATTTTTTTCACTTTTCCTGCTATAGCTGTATATGCCATGTTCACAGAACAGGTTTAAAACTGTAGGCTTTCCATGCAATTCATGATAAAAAAATCTCACAGACACTGAACGGTTCGGGAACGTTTGAGATGACACCTGTGTTATATCACATGTGATGTCAGTGGTTTCTCCTGTTTAAAGCATGTTAGCATCAGATCTGTGACTCAGCAAGCTGTTGTGAGTGTCTGATGTGTGCATGCCGGTTTATTTGGGAAAATGACTTATCTCAGTGTTCGGTTGGGTTTTTTCCCTGTTTTGGGAACGTTTGTAATCAGATTCACTAGCCTTCATCAGTGAGAAATGACATCATCTGTAAGCCCCGTAAGCCCACTGTTTCCTCTATTCATTTCTGTAGATTATGTACATACGTATCATTACTTTAAACTCTACTTATTAGCGCAGTGAGTTGAGTTACTGACAGGACAGAGTGCAAAATAAATGAAAGACACAGCACTTTGATGTGTTTTCTACAGAATATATATGATCAGTGATGTCATGCATAGTATATGATTTTACGTATTGTTTACTGCATTAAAACAAAACACACATTTTGGTTGATAATGACCGTAACATGTGATTTCATGATGATAGACGCAATACTACACTGCCATTATTTTTACCTTACCTTTAAAACGTAAATATAGGTCGTAGTTAGGGATGTCCCGATCGGCCGATCTGTAATGCGTGTTTTGTCAGTAAAGCCGGTCCTGTAATCAGCGGTAAATGCCATCAGGTGCGTGATTTCAACATTCAGCCGTATATACTACACACAGCCGTTGTTCACTGACAATACTATCTGTAAACTAACCAAATGAATTAATACAATAATAAAATACACAAGTACTTCTGAATAAACAAAGGGTAACACCGTATTATAGGGACCACTTCTAACTGTTAACTATAGTTGCTTATTGGTATGCCTATTGTTAACCTATCAGCTGTTTATTAGTACTTATAAAGCACATATTCTGCATCCCTAATTTTAGCTAAACTCAATAACCGCCGCACTAACTATTAATAAACAGTGGGTTAGGAAGAATTGGCTTTTGAACTAAAGTGTGAGCAAATAAAGCAGTAATGATCACTAGAAATCAGAAGCTGTAAAAATAATTTTAAAAAGTCGTTTAATATCATTTTATTTCAACTGCACGAGGAGATACTTAGTGTTTATCTCCCTGTCCTGGCAAAGCACAACAACACCTCTGCTTTCCGACTTCCTCAGAAGTGTTCGGCCATCTTTCACAGATGTCCTAAACACAGCATCTTATCCGCATGAATCTCTGGCACCAAAAAAAGGTGCTAAAAGCTGCTGCTGGGCTTTAGATCGGTTCATAGGTGCACAGATATACTGTCTTTGTTTTGTTTTTTTTGTTATCTCCTCATTCTGAGTTTACTTCTCCTTTAACATGCTAGTGACGTGCAATACACTGTTTAACAGCGAATAATGAGAAATTTGATCCAGAAGTCAGTTGCATCAAACATGGATAGGCTAGTCTTAAGTGTCATTGCAGCTTTTTCAGTTCATCGAGTCCGAGTCGGTTATTTTCCACACGTATCCTCTCATAAACACTGGATTGGTGTCACAGTATCAGCACTTGCGTTTGCGTTTGATCATGCGTGCTCTCTTTCACGTCCACATTCCCAAACCTCCACCGCCGGGTGACATTATTAACCCAAATAAGTTCCTAATCAGCCTGCTTCCTCACCCAACAGTCTCGATTTAGTGTTTGGTAAAATAACCCAGAGCTTTTTACAGCATACCTCATTCAGCTGCTGATTCAGCTCCAGACACGTCAGATGCTCATCGCTAACACTAACCAATGATAAAACACGAGTTTGTCCATCAGGAATTGATTGGATGATCGTTCTTGAGTGTTGTTGTAATTGCTGTAGTCATTTCTTGGTCACACTTTTGATCAGGTGTCCTTAACTTCTATGTACTTACATCAAAAAATAAATACTATGTATTTATTGTGTTCATATTGTACTGTAAAACACTTCTGACAGGTGAGGTTAGAGACGGGTTAAGTGGTATGGGTAGGTTTAAGGGATGGGTCAACAGTGTAATTATGAATGTAAGTACAGAGATATATTACAGATGTAATTACACATATACGCATGTTCATAAATACAAGAACAGTAAAAACATGTATGCACACAATAAGTGCATTGTACCAAATGATTCATTTAAATGTAAGGACATAGCAGTTAAGCCCACCTTTTTTTTAGCAGAAAGGAAAATAAAACTGTCTGATTGTTTATAATGTTGTAAACAGAGTTGAAAAGCTTTAGTTTTGGATCTTGACCAAAACAGGTGGTTGTTAAGAAGTGACCAGAAGTGAAATCAGCTTAGAGACTTCCTTCCAAAACCCTTTTTTTGAATGTCTCACAAACCAGTTTCGAGTCTTGGATTTTCCGCTAATGAGCTGCTGAGTTGAGTCAGTGTTTGGAGCATTCAGGAACAGGATTTAGATGGGTTTTTTCCCACATCACTCTGCACCTCATACCCTCATAATTGTGATTTGTTTTTATAGAAAACACTGAAATTTCCCTTAAATGCAAGTATTCAGAACTAGTGGTCGACTGATATATCGCTAAACTCAATACATTTTTTCAAATATCGGCATTGGCCGATAATTCTTTATATGTTATTTTTTTGGCTGAAATGTTCGAGGCGAGTTGAGATCATGTGATATGTGTGTGTGTGTGTGTGTGTGTATCCTAATCGTGTGTTCTCTAGTCTACACGACGGTCGGTCCGCGTGAATTAAATGCTGTCAGGAGCAAAGGTTAGCTTCACTAGAGATGCCTGAACGAATCTCAAATACTGCCCACTGTCATATTTCTGTTATTTATAAACAGTTATCATCTCTTTGCTAAGAAATATTATGTAGCTTTTAATATCGAAGCTATTCTATTTATAAAATCCACAGGGCAGGAGTTGAATACCAGCTCCTGGAAATGATGCAAGTTCCTCGATAAAATGCAAGCCGCTGACATTGAAACGCTGCAAACGAGTTGCTCTCAGATTGTAGGGGCTCAGAGTTCTGAGGGGATGTGTGTGTTTAGATGCAGGTGTCCCAGTGATCTTCCAGGAACAGGTCTGGAATTTTTTGTTCTTTCTCCGATTCACTGGAAAGAGACAGTAGAGATGTGACAGGGAAGAGGAGCTTGTGTATTAGTTTAATCTGTTTAACTAGTTTCTGCTCAGGACTAGCTCATGACCAGCTTGAACCAGAAGCCATGCCTCAGCCATCATATGCAGGTTTTTTCCAACAGGGATAGTTTTCTGCTGGTGAAGGATGGTGGTTTTCTGTGACTGGGGAACTGGTCAAGGTAGAAGGAAATAAGGCAAACCCAGAGTAGTGTCCTTCAGTGGCTCAGTTAGAGACCAGACTTGAACCCAATCAAGCATCTCTGGAGAGAGCTGAAAACGACTTCAACCTGGCGCAGCAGAAGAGGATCTGATACAGAGCATGACAGAAAATCCCCTGAATCAGTGTGTCATCTAGGTACTTTCTGAATGGACAATATGATTAATCTTTATGAAACACACAAAACACAACAGTTCAGTTTGTTTGCACAAAGGGTTGTCTATTTACAGTTCTTTTCCGGGAACTCCCACTGCGTCCGAGGACGCTTCGGGACGCAGTGTTCATTCCCTCAAAGAACCGTGGTTATATTCATAACCCATACGTTTTTGTGCTGATGTTAACAGTGGGGCAAAAAAGTATTTAGTCAGCCACCAATTGTGCAGGTTCTCCCACTTAAAGAGATGAGAGAGGTCTGTAATACTCAAAGACACACCTCAACTATGAGAGGCAAAATTAGGACAGAGGAAATTAGCACTGACAGAGGTCAAAGGTTTTCTGTAAGGTGTTCACACACTGTTGCTGGTGTTTTGGCCCGTTCCTCCAGCAGATCTCCTCTAGAGCAGTCATGTTTTGGGGCTGTCTCTGGGCAACACAGACTTTCAGTTCCCTCCAAAGATTTTCTATTGGGTTGAAATCTAGAGACTGGCTAGGCCGCTCCAGGACCTTGAAATGCTTCTTACGAAGCCCCTCCTTTGTTGTGTTTGTGATCATAGTCATGCTGAAAGACCCAGCCACGTTTCATCTTCAATGCCCTGCTGATGGAAGGAGGTTTTCACTCAAAATCTCACAATACATGGCCCAAAAAACTGCCCCAAAGCATGATGTTTCCAGCCCCAATGCTTCAGAGTAGATCTGGTGTTCTTTGGATGCAACTCAGCGTTCTTTCTCCTCCAAACACCGCAAGTTGAGTTTTTACCAAAAAGTAGCCTTTGTTACTTTGGTCCCAGCTCTCTGCAGGTCATTCACTAGGTCCTCCGTGTGGTTCTGGGGCTCTTGTGATCGTTTTGACCCCACAGGGTGAGAACTTGCGTGGAGCCCCAGATCGAGGGAGATTATCTTGTATGTCTTCTATTTTCTAATAATTGCTCCCACAGTTGATTTCTTCACACGGAGCTGCTTACCTATTGCAGATTCAGTCTTCACAGCCTGGTGCGGGTCTACAAGTTTGTTTCTGGTGTCCTTTGACAGCTCTTTGGTCCTGGCTATAGTGGAGTTTGAAGTGTTAGGGTTTGAGGTTGTGGACAGGTGCAGGACAGAGGAGCCTCTTAAAGAAGAAGTTACAGGCCTGAGAGAGCCTGAAATCTTGCTTGTTTGTAGATGACCAAATACTTATTTCACAGAGGAATTTACAAATCTGCTTTACCTTTCTGGAACATGTTGGTTTGGTTCTGAGAAGCACGGTGTGCTCTGATTGGCCAGCTATCCAATGTGCGACGTGATTGGCCGAATACATTTTACTCCCCTTACCATATTTGGGAACACACAGCGTCTTCACGGCAAGCGAGAATAAAAGTCACGCCTTCTTTCTTTGCTTAAACATTTGGGTGGTGTTATGCGTGTTTTAATGAGGCATTTTAGGAAGGCATGGATGATGGATGTTCATTTCGGGTTTAACACTAAGAACAAAGTTTAAGAAAAAAGTGTACTGTCCTGTTGAAGAGTCATCACACTCTTGCATTCTGTTATTGCTGGTGACAAAGCCAGTGCATTCTTATAGAAGTTTGATCGCAACAAACAATCATTGCTGTTAGGATGGTTAACCAACTGCCTGATTTTACTGTACATTTCTGGACATCCGTCTTAGACCATTACCACTCATAAGCTATTACTAAATATAACGTAGTTTAATGTTCTCTAAAGCTGCTTTGCAACCATTTGCAGCGTGGACGAAATAAAGGTACATTGAACTGAAATGAATGACATGTTTTTGTTTGTGCCTCCCAGCAGGAGAAGCCCAAAGTGATCGACCCTCTGGACTACGAGGCTGTGATTTCAGAGCTTGAAGCTGAGCTCAGAGAAGATCCTCTTCAAGATCTCCTGCTCTTCCCAGACCTGGACTTCACCGTGAGTGCTCCTCTCTCTCTCTCTCTATGTGTGCGGGCGTTCACGCATTTTTACGTCCTGTGATGATGTGCGTTTCTGACCTTTGAAAAGTGCTCAAAAAAGGGGTGGAAATTCACCAAAAGTCATGAAGTAGGTGTTGAGTGACTGTGTGCATGCTTGCGTATGTGTTAAAACGTCTCCCTGAGTGCAGCGCTGAAAACAGCCGAGGCCTTTCCGACCACATCCTCTTTCAAACATAGAACTGGGCTTTAAATGGCACAAATATAAACAGAGCTCGTGCGACTTCTCTCAGTGAGCTCAAACACATAGCACCTCATACTGCTGTGTTCACAGTGAAAAACGGAGAGCTTCAAACCAGAAAGGCGATCGAGCTGAATAACCCAGAGAAACACAGTCAATACATGCACACAGCGTTAATGAATTCCAGATGCAGCGTACGGTGGATCCACACCAGATGGGATTGGGACCTCTACTGGTGGATGGTGGAACAGTTACGAGTAGATTTTACTGTTTATTGTCAATGGATGAATAAACTCAGATTATGTTCAAGCTAAAGACTTCTTGGACGATCACAGATGATTCTGAGTGGGGTAGAGTTCAGTTTGTAGCACTTCATTTCTGTGATTTCCGGCAGGCTCATTAGCATCAATGTTACTCTGATGTCATGCTGATGTTTGCAAAAAACCTTGAGAGACGGCTGAGCCAGACGCTGCTGCTACTTTCCTCCGACTGCACTAACTATAGACACAATAGGAAATGACTTAATGACAGTGACAGTGTTAAGATGAATGAAAACAAAAGATACAATCCGAAACATCTTCAAAATACCTTCTTTTATACTTCTTTTCATTTTGGGGGATGAACTATCCCCTTTATTGTTTTATTTTTCATTATGTGATATTTTAAAGGCTGCAGTTACTGTCTTTATGACTCATTTATGTAAACAGCTGATTCATTCAGGAATGAACAGATCTGATGTGGCTGTAAAGAAAATCATGTTCTCTGTACAGAACCGTGGTCTCAGACACAATTCCTGGAGGGCGGCAGCTCTGCAGAGTTTAGCTCCAAATCACACGTGCTTGTAAGTTTCTAGTGATCCTGAAAACTGAATCAGGTGTGTTTGATTAGGGTTGGAGCTAAACTGTTGCCCTCCAGGAATTGAGTTCGAGACCAATAGTATAGAATAACCTGATTAAAATAAACATCATCAGTTTTTTATTTACTGAACTTTAGTATAAAATCACATCAGGACACACTGTGATCGCTCGCTGCTCTTGTGGTATAAATATAAGATAAGAGACATTCTTGCCCCGATATTTAGAATTTTAGGACATAACAGGATTTATGTAGTTGTTGCCCTGCATCATATTGTCAACAGACAACTGCATGTACTAACTAACATTAAAAATATGTAAATCACAATCAACCACCTATTAATTAGTTCTAAAAAAACTCACTGGCCCCAACCCCAGACCCGTACAGGTCTATAATAATGTGTTTTTTTTAAACCAAAGCATTAACACCAGAGATGGGTGACTCGAGTCACAATTTTCAGGACTTGCGACTTGCTTGATGGAATTAAGAAAATGACTTGACTTGACTTTGACTTGAGAGCAAGGGACTTGAGACTTGACTTGACTTAAAGTGGAAGACTCGACGATGACTTGAACTTTTAAATATAGTTCCTTTAATAAAATAATTGTGTCTCAGCAGCACCATAATTGGCGCCTGTGCCTTTAACGCTGCACAACTCAAACCGCGGCAAACATGACAGACGAGCTCCACAAATAGTCAC
>JAUMHG010000059.1:1077988-1106320 GCA_032359395.1 Enteromius anoplus | reverse complement strand
ATATGAAAAAATATAATTATATATAAATCATACAAATATAAATGTATGTACATTTAAATATTTTTAAAAAGATATACTGTATGTGTGTGTGTGTGTTTATATATACATTATACTTAATGATTATTAACTTTGACTTCTCCCTCAATAAATTCCTAATTTGCTGCTTATTAATAAGTAGTAAGGTATACATACGATATGGTAAAATAATATGTGCTTAATTGCTATAATAAATAGCTAATATTCTAGTATGCATGCTAATAAGCATATATGTAAACAAAAACTTGTATTTTGGATGCAATAGAATTATATATTGCCTATTTAATAAGCATTGTATGCAGCTGATGGATATGAATCAAACTGTAAAATGATGAAGTGTTTATAAAGTCTGCTGTGTGGAAAAGCTCTTAATAGACATGTCTGTTAATAATGCCCCTAATTCACATCCCTTTCTGGGTGTGTGCATAAGACATGACAGCTTCATAATCATGACATACGTCTTGAATATGAAGGGGTTTTTTATGCATGTTTATGACAACTGTTATGAAGTGTCAATCGCTCAGTGATGGCGTTTTTAATGCGAAGATGACATTGGTTGAGATGCCTTTGTTATGACAACTTGACAAACACCAATACATCATATCCTGTCAATGTGTCATGCAATTAGGGCTCGCTGCAGCCCACGAGATGGGTAGGTTTAGGTATATGTAAGGTGGGAGGAGCTGGAGCTAGATTGAACCACGCCCCCTGGAAAACACTCCTCATGTCGTGACAATTTGACCATAACCTGTCATAAAGCAGATTAATTATCAAACTGAAGAAATGACTTAGCTTTATGGTTAAACATTGCATTGAACTGTCATGTGCTTGGTTTGATATCGTCATGAGGTCATTATACTGTAGTTGTCGTGAATGTTTTTCTGAACACTTTTATTCAGTGGTACAAATTGAATTTGGCGTTAAAATGTAATTAAGTGTATATGCAACCCAGTCGCACGGCTAGTCGTGACAATATCAATGACACGTAATGACAGTTATAAACGTGCATGAAACCGTATGTCATGTCATGATTATGAAGGTGTCATCACGTCAGACTTACGCACACCCCTTCTCATACTTAGCTGGTAACGAATGAAGGATCATCTAACACAGAAACAGTGTGATCAAATCCACATATGTGTGACGATCACTGTATGTTGGCATTTTCTGCTCAAATGTTTCTTTGTTGTTGTTCAGAGATCATCGATGCATCACTGAATCATGTCCCTGTTCAGAAAAATGAGGAAACAACAGAAAACGGAATCCACCCTGAGCTGGCCAAGGTAACGACTGCTCCTTACATCCTCAAGACATCCTCTTTCTGAAAATAGGAACTGGGCCTTGATTCACTCACCGCTGAGAGCTCAAATCAGGCTACCATTATAAAACACACATTCACATGCCACAAAAATATATCTTTTCTAATATACAAAAGAATTATATGAATATGAATTTGTTTTGCAATATATTTATGCGAATGTATTTTCTACTAATATATTGTTGGTCCATTTTTGAAAATCAATTTTAAATGTATAAATATATATATATATTTTAGAAGCATTCAAAAATATATATTATAAGTATATTTAAGTACAAAAGCATTCCTATATTTGATGAATCATTATTAATCTGCTTTAAAACTCTAGTACATCCACATTTGGATTTAGCTTAAAAAAAAAAGACTAATAAAATGCATTTTATTGCTCCTGAAATGCATTTATAAATATATTTTAGTATATGAAGGTTTAAGCTAAATATATTTTCAGTATATATATATATAATAAAAGTTGTGTTTGCATAATATATGTGTGTGTGTACTGTGTTTTAATTAATATTAGTTATTTATAAGTATTTAGTTAATTGTGACATGTCTACATTTATATTCATGTAATTTATAAACACTATAGCTATATTTAATATATAAACATACCCTATTTTACACACAAGCTTGTGTGTGTGTTTATATATACACATTATAAATATACACAGCACACATACATTTATTTAATAAACTATAGTATATAGTATATATATATATATTGGATGTGATTAATCACGATTAATTGTTTAAATGCAGATGTAATAATGATATGTCGTGGGAGCTTCACATGATGAACTCTGGTGCTGTGTGTTTCAGTATATCTCCGAGACCGAGGAATCAGCCAGAGCTGGCCGCGGAGAGGAAAGACTGAACCTGTTCTCTCTGGATCCTGATATTCCTGTACGTCTTCTGTTTCAGGATCAGGTTGTGTTGTGTAAGGACGCTTGTGGTTGTTGGTTAGGTGTGTGAGGAACGCATGCTTTGTGTTTGAAGGTTTTGAGGAGCTCCAGGGTGGAGTTTGGAGAGTCTGCTTCTGTCCAGCCGTTCGATGAGAAGCTCGGGAAGAGACTGATGATCTCCTGCCGCTCGCTCAACCTCACGCTGCAGGGCTGCATCACCGAGACCGACTCCGAGCCTGTGACCAACGTACGACCTCACTCACACACAGCACATACACATCTACAGTGGCTGACATGCCCCTTGCAGAATCTTTATTCAGATTTTATTCAGTGTTCTAGTCTCATCAATGTCTACAAAACTTGCTTTTCTCATCCAAAAAGACTCAACAAAAGCGTGCATTCATTTGTTTGTTCTACACCAGGGTTCCTCAGATCTTACCCTGGAGGTCCGGTGCACTGCAGAGTTTAGCTCCAGCCCTGATAAAACTCACCTACCTGTGATGTTCTAATGATCCTTAAGACACTGATTAACCTGGGGCGCGTTTCCCGAACAACGACATAACTCGCTGGTTAACCACCTCAGTACGATGCATTGTTTTGGAAACAAACTAGCTACACACAACTGTTTCCTGAACATGGTCACATCTCTGTCATTTGAACCACATTAGTTCAACAACACAGGGCCATTGTTCATGACGTCACACGCATGTGCCGGAGGAATACCTTCTGCTATTAAACTGATCTCTAAGATGCTGCTGTATTGAACATGACACATATTGACTAAATTATTATTTTTGTTCACCGTCATTTCGCTTTATTTGATCTTTGAATCATCGCGGGTTCCCTCTTACGTCATACTCCAAGGTTCCCTTAGCCATTTATGCACATGCGCACTTTTCAAAAACAGCGTTTAGATTGGACGTGCAAAAAATACATCATTAAAGCGCATTTTATATTTAGATAGATGAAGATAGCAATGCATGTAAAAATGCCCAAGAGCATATTTATTAAAGCCCACATAGCTTACTAACTAGAAACTATGCTTCTAACCACAGCTGTAGTTCTAACCACGAGCGTTTGTGACGTTGCCTGTGAACGTTCGTTTGAACTATGCTTTCCGGAAACACAGAATCTTGTTTGCGCTGGCTCTGGAACCTCTAGCAGAGGCTATTAAACAGGATAAAGATATAAATGGTATATCGATGAGAGGTGATGAGCACAAAATTGCATTGTATGCAGACGACATCCTGCTGTTTTTATCATCACCTGAATTATCTGTACCAGCAACATTATCAATATTTAATGACTTTAGTTTAATTTCAGGCTACAAAATTAACTTTAACAAATCAGAAGCATTACCATTAGGTGATTTTGATTCTGAATCTTTAATTAATTTCCCCTTGAAATGGTCCAAATCTGGATTTGTTCATCTCGGGATTAAGGTGTCAGTTGATTTAAATAAATTACGGAAACTTAATTATGCTCCGATTATTCATACCGTTAAAAGAGATTTAAATCGCTGGCAAGCACTTCCTCTTGCACTGCTTGGTAGGAAACACTGAATGGTTGAACTGTGCTGGTAACGATGGAACGGTTGACCATGCTTTTGGGAAACGCACCCCTGCTCAGGTGCATTTTATCAGTGTCGGAGCTAAACTCGGGTGGAAGGTTCAAGGATCCCTGATCTAAAAGGATAAAAGAGGATGCAAACCTTTGCAAACAAAACGCAGCATAAATGATGATAATGATGACGATTCTGTCTTGTGGGAAATACTTAAATATCTTATATAGAAGGATACAAGTATGTAGATTGTTATCAATTGTGCAAAAGGCCTTATAAACTTAGGAGACAAATACTCTCGGCTGTAAATGAAGAGTTTATTTGCAAAGATAGATAACTAAGGTTTTTTTTGTGTTTTTTTTTTTTTTTTTCCATTTTCAAAAATCCTGTGTTTTTTATTATTTTCCCATGTTTTTATTGTGTTAGTAAGTATTAGTTATGTTTGCCTGATCAAAAGAACCCAGCTGATGTGATCAGATTAATTGGAATTCATAGTGCAACATTTTTTTTTTATTATTAATAATAATATAAAATAGCTATACTTATCTGTTTTTGCTTATGAACTCTTCATGTACTGTATCAATTATTAATCTGCTTATATGTGACCCTGGAGCGCAAAAGCAGTCATAAGTCACATGGCTATATTTTTAGAAAAAGCACCAATATATTGCACGATGGGTCATAAATCATTAGGATATTGAGTAATGATCATGTTTGATTAGTAATATGCATTGCTAAGAACTTTATTTTATGGGGATTTCCTCAATATTTAGATTTTTTTGCACCTCCAGATTTTTAAATAGTTGTATCACAGACAAATATTGTGCTATCCTAACAAACCATACATACATGGAAAGCATACATCTCAATGAACAGCTTGTTATGAGTGGTTTTGTGCTCCAGGGTCACGTGTGTAATCTGAATGACTGCTGTCCCTCGTAGATCGAGCCTTTCTTCGTAACGGTTTCTCTGCTGGACGTACGCGAGGGCAGGAAGATCTCCGCTGACTTCCACGTGGACTTAAACCACGAGGTTGTGCGGCAGATGCTCAGCAGCTCTTCTGGAGCAGGAGATCAAGGTTCTGAAGGTGCGCCGCTGGAGAACGGCCTGACCTCGTCTGAGGAGAAGAAGAGCGAGGACTGTCAGCTGAGCTCAGAGCTGGAGAACTGGCTGAGCTTCCCCAAACAGGTAACAGCCCAGCAGCTCGTGGATACAGAGCTGGATCTGCACAGAGAAGAGATCTGTGTTCATCAGTTTGTGTGCTTGATCCTTCCCGCAGGCCATTTTCTCCATTACGAACCCACATACAGACATCGTGATGGTGGCACGGGTGGAGAAAGTGTTGATGGGAAATATTTCCAGTGGAGCAGAACCCTACATTAAAAACACAGATTCCAGCAAGGTATGTCATTTAAATGAATGTGCGTGGCTAAATAAAAGTGTCTGAGTAGAGATTTATTATTTCGTTTTTCTCAGATACATTGAGCTCCAGTTTCTCTTCTCGTTGCAGACTGTCCAAAAGATGTTGAAATCCAATAAGCAGTTCTGTAGCAAACTTGGAAAGTACCGCATGCCTTTCGCCTGGACTGTAAGGTAAGGGAATCCTTATTTTCCCTTCTCTGCTGCTTCAGCTTCGCCAGAACAATTGCTCAACAAAAAAGCTCTTGCACTATTAACAGTTAATTTAAATTCAGTCATACATTTCTTTCTTCTGTGTATTCCAGGTCAGTATTCAAGGACAACCAGGGCACAGTGGACAGGGAAAGCCGCTTCTCTCCTCTCTTCAAACAGGAGAGCAACAAGATTTCCACAGAAGACCTCATCAAGCTCATCACCGAGTACAGGAGGTACAGACTCGGCAGTCACACTCACGAATCACACATCTTCATAAATGACCTCAGTAAAATCAAGTGGTTTTTTTACAGGGCAGAGAAGGCCAGCAAACTCCAGATCATCCCTGGAAACCTTGAAATCAATGTAGACTGTGTTCCCATGGAGTGTCCCAGTACGTCCAACCAATACAATCATCCTCACATCTGAGCCTCAACCGAAGCATAATGCAATTTTACTCATGCACTCTAAAAATGCTGGGTTAAAAACAACAAGTGCTGGGTAAATATTGGACAGAGCACATGCTGGGTTATTTTGACCCTGCTGGTTGTGGTAATGTTAAAACATGCTGGTTTGTTTTATTTTAGCCTACTGCTGCTTAAAATATTGTAAGTATTGTATTGGAAATAACAAATCACACACGCACACTTACTAGAGGCAGCAGTAGTAATAAAAAATGCTGGGTTAAAAACAGCCTGTTGCTGGGAAAAATATGCACAAACCCAACAATTTAGTCTAAAATTTAACCCAGCTTTTGTGCAGTAACCCAACCGCTGGGTCAAAACAACCCAATCACTGGGTTTGTCCATATTTTACCCAGCACTGGGTTGTGCTTAACCCAGCTTTTTTTAGAGTGCACATAGACAAAATACAAGACAAACTGAATTTAATTGGGTGAATAAAGCATAGTTTACACTGTTACATACTATATTACTATACTATGTTAAATTATTGCTAAATTGCAATAATAATATATTACCATACAATATAACATACAACATTTTGCAAGCATTTTAGAAATAAAACATGTAGCATTTTATTTGACATGTATTGAACCATTCTCAGAAATAGCGCTAATTCTCGTGCCGATGTGTCACAGAAATCTGAGCCAATGAAGATGCAGCGACTGACTCCAAAACCTGCCCTTAAACAATTAGTACTGAGATTATAGAATATATTTTACCATCAAATTAAATTGAACTTATTATTATAACGAATAAAATCTATTCATGTTATGCAAGGCAAAATGTGTTTCAATCACCAGCAATTTAGTAAAACATTTTTAAATTAACTCACTAAAAAGGTGGATGAAGGACACAAATCAAGTACTTGTTACACTGTCCATCACTAATATATTTATAAAATAACCCAACAAGCTGAACCCAGCAATTGGGTTTAAAAAAAATAACCCATTGGTTCAGGAAAAACTACCCAGCATCTGGGTTAAAAAAAAAATATAGAAATATATATCAGAGGTGGATAAAGTACAGAAATCAAGTACTTGAGACACTATGTTACTGTCCATCACCAATATATTTATAAAATAACCCACTAAAATGACCCAACAAGCTGAACCCATCATTTGAGTAAAAAAAAATACGGCAGCATTTTTTTAGAGTGTTGTTCAGGTTTATGTTTTGTTCACCGTGTTCCTCAGACTGTGTGACGTCCTCGTACGTTGCTCTGAAGCCCTTCGAGGACTGCTCTCTTCACGCTGCCACGGTGGAGGTGGACGAGTTCCTGCAGGACTCCTCGAAGTTTGCCCAGCCTTACAGAGTCTACAGGAATCACATGTACATCTACCCCAAACACCTCAAGTACGACAGCCAGAAGAGCTTCGCAAAGGTGAGGACCGTTCAAGGACCAAGCACAATAACTATAAAGACAACGATGAAGATGTAGTTCTAAAAAAATGTTCTTAGTATTAAAGAATAGCAGAGTCCACACCACAATGATAACGGTGATAATGATGAGCGATACAAACATTGACAGCCAATCAGAATCCATCCTGCTTTAACAAACATGAAACTTTGGATGCTAATATTGTTATCTTTATACTGTAGTTATCACTCTTGGTGAGAAGGGCCTGTAGAGTCACAAATACTACAACATCTGAATGAATTAAAATGACATAAACTTGGCCATGTCGGACCAAAAGACTGCTCCAAATGCTGTCCCAACCAAACAAGACTGACTGAAGAATTTACAAAGCACTTTAGTTTAGGGGCCAGTTTTCACTAATAACTAGTTGCTCATTAGCAAGCATATTACTAGCATGTGCATTAGTGATTATAAAGCACATATTAATGCCTTATTCTCAACCCCCTTCCTACCTAAACTTAATAACTTCCCTTATATGAATAAGCAGAAGTCACAGTTAATAGTGAGAATTAGTGACCATAATGTCAAATGTACTGCACCTGTTAATGATTGGTGAGTTCCCAGCATATAAATTGTATATTTAGAGAATGACTTAGTCTGGCTGAGCAGGGTATTGGTACTTCTGTCAGTTTCATTAGTTGCTGTGTTGAATTGTAAGTTTTTCTCAACATGTGTCGTTGGAATGTCATGTGATTTTTTTGATAGGCTCGAAACATCGCCGTTCACGTGGAGTTCAGAAGCTCTGATGAAGAACATGCCAAGCCACTTAAGGTAAAATAACACAAGTGTCCATCAGTTTCCGTCAACCTCTGCTTTAGAATTGAACAGAAACGCTGTAAATCCATTTTCACAGTGCATCTACGGAAAGCCAGGAGGTCCGGTGTTTACCACGACCGCCTGCTCCACTGTTCTGCATCACTCACAGAACCCAGACTTTTATGATGAGGTTTGCAAAATGTTCTTTTTAAGTGCTTTTGTAGGTTACGTTCAGATGAGAGCTGCTGGTTTTTAACTGTTTGTTTTGATGCGCTCGGTCAGGTGAAGATCGAGCTGCCCACACATCTCCATGAGAAACACCATTTACTCTTCTCCTTCTATCATGTGACCTGTGACATCAATGCCAAGACCAGCTCCAAGAAGAAAGAGGCTCTGGAGACACCAGGTATGTGCACCAGTGCTGTGTGTGTGTGTGTGTGTGCTGTATAGTGCTCTGACAGTGTGTGTGTGTGTGTGTGTGTGTGTGTGTGTTACAGTGGGCTATGCATGGCTGGCTCTTCTTAAGGATGGACGTGTCTCCTCTCAGGATTTCAGTATTCCAGTCTCGTGCTCTTTGCCTGGTGGATATCTACACATCAAAGAGCCTTCATCCTCTAAAGTGAGTGCAAAAACACCAGAGTGCGAGAAAATGTAATTCTATGCAACCTTGGCATTAAATTACTGAAACTAATTTGTAATACAGCAACTGAAGGGAGTGATAGCAAATCTCTCTCTGACCCCTCTCTATCTCTCTCTCTCTCTCTCTCTTCTGGTAAATGTAATTAAAATTTCAATGTATACAATTTCATATATTAACTTTTTTAGGCCATTCAAATATATAGTGTGTTTATGCATGTGTAATAATGTATATTGTGCACGTACCCATCATAAAACCTCTCAAAACATTTTGAAATTATATAAGTAAATGTTAAAGACAGTTTAAAAAAATTCAGAAACATAAATAAATATATATATATATTGTATTGTTTTAATAAAATCTGCAAATATAAATATAAATAATATATATTACCTTATAGGTAACACATGGCAGATTAACTTTTCATAAATTGCAATGTATATTACATTTCCATATGGATTTTATGACTTCTGCTTCTGATAGTAAATATATCAAAATATATACATGAAAATGGTAAAACAAGGAAGAGTTAAGCAATGAGCTGCATAGAAACAGATGACGACGATCAGAATCTGTAAAAACAGATGAACCAGTAAAAATGTTTGATACGTTATGTGACACATTAAATCTTTCCATGTGTTTATGCAGAATGGCTCGGATGTGAAGTGGGTCGATGGCGGGAAGCCCATCTTCAGAGTGTCTACTTTGGTGCTTTCTACAGTTTATACTCAGGTTAAAAAGAGCCACAGTCTCAGACTAAAATTGACCGTAATCTTGCTCATGGTTTATGATTTCATAATTCCCATGGGTTTTTTTATTTTGCAGGACCCCCATCTAAACCGCTTCTTCCAGCAGTGCCAAAACCGAGAGGCAGACCTCTCTCAACCTCCTACCTCAAACTTCCTCAACTGCCTTAAAGTAAGTGTGTTCAGGGCCTTAACCAGTAGCTGAAAATCTGGGGGCGTCAAAACCGAACATAAGTCCACCTATGAGTGCATATATATATGTGCATCTTATTTTATACATATATATGATATTTTATCTAGAGACAGACATGTAGCTGATAGCAAAAGATGTTCGACTTGTGTTTCACTAGTATTCATCTTAAATAGGTTTCGAATCTTTGTCCTCTCAGGGCCTCTTGAGTATGGAGAGGATTCATGTGATAATTCGCTTCCTCCCTGTGATCTTCAACCAGCTCTTTACAGTGCTCACTCAGAACGACACAGACGAAGTGTCCACCAGCACCACCAGGTATAAAACCCCCTCTGAACGCACTCCATAAACACGTCAGATTCAATATAACATGAACCACTGTTTTCCATCAGGGTCCTGGTGCACATCTTAGCCAAGTGCCACGAGGAGAACCTGGGCCACTATTTGCACTCTTATATAAAGGTACATCATATGGCACAAACCCATGCGTCTCTTAACTGCTGCCAAAAGCTAGTTATAGTAGACTGTACATTTTAAAGCTTTGTTGTCTAAAACCTAACTATTTTTAAAAAAGAGTTTTGTTTCTGTTCTTATGGAAGCATGTCAAGTGTGTGTGTTTGTTTATCCAGTTTGTGTTTAAGACTGAAGCGTGCGGCTTCAGAACGGTTCACGAAGAGCTGGCCAAGGGCATGACCTCTGACCTGAAGAGCAACGACCAGTCTGTCATACGCAATATCCTGAAGGTGAGCGAACATCACGTCTCTCTCTTGCAGAAGTGACGGACTGTTTTAACATCTGTGTGGGTTTTCTGCAGTTCTCCTGGTTCTTTCTGGAGATCATCGTGAAGTCGATGACGCAGCATCTGCTGGACTCGCACAAGTTGAAGGTCAGACATCATGCCTAAATAAGTTATTCCTATTCCTTTTTTTTTTAACATTTTAACAGTAATCAGTCAGCCTTAAATAATGACTTATAATGAGGCTCACACTATAGTTTTCTCTGTTGCTGAGTAGCATGCATATTACTAGCATATCAGCTGGTTATTAGTACTTCTAAAGCACACATTCTGATTTAAGATCCCTTAAACTTAACCAGTATTTTACTGTTTATATGCTAACATATGAATTGCTTTAGTTTTCATTTCAAATAAGCACTCGAGGCAGTAAAAACATCTTTTATTCCTTTCCACTTAAAAGAGTTCAAACCTGTAAATAAGGAAGTTAAAATATCATTGCATTTGTTAACACTATCAGGTTTAGTGTTGTGTTTGTCGAAGGGCATATTTCCAGCATGATAGAACTTTTAGTGACAGTCCCCTGATATTTGAATCATAACCCGGCTCAATACGCACCTGAAGCAACATAATATCAACACAGCAATACCTGCCAGGGTCACGGAACGAACTCGTGTTTTAGCGCCACCCTCTGGACATGTCACTTGCCTTGAGTGTGTGCGACTGCCCCTGCATCTTTCTCGCTGTTAAACCTGTTTTCAATAAGAAACGTGTCTGCTCAGCTTCCTCGGCCGCAGCGGTTTCCTGGCACTTTCCAAAGTCGGCTGGAGACCCTGATCATGGTGATGTCCGATCACATCTACTGGAAGAACAAAGAGCTGGCAGAGGAGACACGCAGCGCTAATATGGCTATAGCAGCCTTCGTGAAGGTCAGCAGCGGCACACGACAACTGAGATACATTTGTGCATGAGTAAACACTTACATTAGATGCAGAAAACGACACGAACAGGTCCGTTTATTTTGTGTGAGACTCTGTTGGGGAAAGTTACTTTTAAAAGTAATGCGTTACAATACTGAATTACTCCCTAAAAATGAATTGTTGCCGTTCTGTGGTAGTGTGGTACGTTACTTTTGCATTACTTTTTAAATATAAACAGTGCTTGCTTGTGTGTTTTTCATATAAAAGTAAATTCCCGTCTGTACAGTCGAATGCAGGAGAACTCTTCAGCAATAAAAAACAATGAGGCACAATTGGTAGTAATTTTTGCTGATTAGTATGACTGAATGGGATTAGATACATTTGTGTGTATATCAAAACAAAACTGGTTATTTCTTGCGATTAAAAGGAATGCAGGGAATAAAGTAATGTAACTATGTAACTTGCAATGCACTTTTTTTCCTCAGCGGTGCTTCACATTAATGGACAGAGGTTTCACCTTCAAACTGATCAGCAACTACATAAACATGATCACAGCCAGTGACAATAAGGTACCTGGACTAGACTTTCTCACTTTTCTGTGTCTCTTAAGCCACGGTAACACTAGACGTTTGACTGATTGACCTCACAGATTAATACACACATCAACAGATTTGTGCAAGCCGAAGGCCTGGTATGTGACATCATGTCCTGTTCGTCAAGAGCAGATCATCTGCATGCTCAAAGTCTAGTGTTAACCAGGCACTATGCATTCAAACATCCTGAATATGATGCATTTTTGTTATATCATTTATGTGTGTATTAATGTCTGGTTGTTGAATTCATTGACTGTCTCCGTGTGGCAAAGATTATAACAAAAGGACCACTTGTGTGTGTGTGTGTGTGTGTGTGTGTGTGTGTTTCCAGGTGCTATGTGAGCTGAAGTTTGAGTTTATAAGGGAGGTGTGTAACTATGAGCACTATGTCCCTCTGAGTCTTCCCATCCCGTCTGCACGTATCACAGGTCAGAGAGCACCACCAGCTCCACCTCTTTGTGTCTCATGCGTTTGCATTGTACTCCTAATTAGCATACTGCTGACCACAGCCTGATATCCTCTCTGTCTCATTTCTCTCCGTCAGACAAGGCATCGCTGGAAACCCAAAGTGCTCAGGGTAACTATTAACTGTTTTAATCAGGATTCTTAGGGGGGGTTGGAAAAGTATGGGGAAAAGAGCTCAGTTTTTAGTGTTTATTGAAAATGTATTTATGGTATAAGAAGTCAAAATAGGATTGAATGAAGGTGCGCTTTTACGTGGATAACCTTTAGAATACAACGTTTACAACGTAATAAAGTACAAGAAGAAGTTGGATTACACTCCAGATCTATTCTTGATGATCAATAAGGGGCAATGATCATTTATGTGGTTCCTGTCTTATTCCTCAGTGGACTTTCCTGAGTATATTTTGACGGAAGAGTTCTGCAGGAAGCACTTTCTGACAGGGCTGTTGTTGAGAGAGCTTGGGCTGGCTTTGCAAGACGAGCAGGACCTGAGACACCTGGCCCTGGCCTGCCTGAAGAACCTCATGGCTAAACATTCACTGGACTCCCGTTATGCCCTGAAGGTGATAGTAGCGCGTGTAGTTGTTGTGCACTGTTTACGTTAGTGTGTGAACCGATCTGAGCTGTATTGTGTTTGTGTGTGTGCAGGACAAACAGGCACGGATAGCCTCTCTGTATCTGCCACTTTACGGTCTGATCCTTGACAACATGCCTCGCTTTTTCCTCAGAGATCTGTTTCCAATCTGCCTGACGGCCAGTGACCAGGTACACCTCACATCTACATTTATCAGCTGAAGCTTGGTTCATATGTTCATCACGATACTGCGCATAAACATGGATAAACACACTTAAATAGAGGAGAGAAAACAGCCTATTCCTTCTAATACTGTAAACATTTTGATGACATTATAAGTGGAGCTCAGGGAACAACGGAAAGCTGAAGTAAAAAACAAAACCATTCGTGAGATGCTTTCCTTCGCAGGGTTCCAGAGATGATCTCAGTGTGGGAGTAGGTTTAGGTGGTCAGGTGACCCACGTCTTACGGCATGGGAACTCGATGGATGCATCCTTCTCCAAGGAAGTGCTGAACTCCATCACAGGTACAGTGAAGCTGCTTGGACTCCTCACACGTATCTGTCATGCTTTTACAATACTAGGAATATAATACCACAATGAGCGCTTTTATGGTCTTTTTTTGGAGCTTGACAGACGTGTTCGTCATAAGCTGTCATTGTACAGAAGAAAACATCTTTAAGAAAAATGTCTTTCACGTCATAAGTCATAACTTTTTTTTTTATTATTGAGATGTACACATCATCTGAAAGTTGAATAAATAAATAAGCTTTCCATCGATGTATGGTTTGTTATGATAGCACAGTATTTTTCTGAGAGACAGCTGTTTGGAAATCTGGAGTCTGAGGAAGCAATAAAAACAAAAGACTGAGAAAATCACCTTTAAAGCTGTCCAAAGGAAGTTCTTAGCCAAGCACATTACTAATCGAAATGTAGTTTTCATATATCTAGGGTAGGGAAATAATACCCCAATGATTTTTGGCACAATACATAAAATCGACAATTTTGACCCATGCAATGTATTGTTGGCTATTGCATCAAATTTACCCGTGTGCATTATGCTGATTTGTTTTGGGTTTTTCCTAGCCTTTTCTTCATTGGCCGTGTCAACAGCGAACAACGCAGACTCCAGAGGCTCTCTCATCAGCATCGAGTCCAACCCCAGCAACAGTGAGAAGATGGATGGATGTGAGAAGGTGAGCAAGTGCATGACATGTTGACTGACTGACAGACAGACAGATAGAGCCAACACAAACACATGAACAAAAACAGACACTCGGAATGAATGAATGCGTTTGAGTAACAAGAGATTGATGGTGACGACTGCTCTCAGTTTACCAGGCCACAGTCTCTCGTCGGGTTTGGTTCACGCTTTGACAAACTGGATCAAGCGGAGACCAGAAGTCTGCTCATATGTTTCCTGCACATCATGAAGACCATTTCTGAGGGTGAGCCTTTCAATCACTGTGCCTTTAGAAGAACCTGCAAGTTTTCACATCTCGGCATGCGACCTGAACCGTACACTGTTGTGTTTCAGAGGTGCTGGTCTCGTACTGGCATCGAGCCGTTCATCAGGAGATCAGTGATTTCTTCAACATCCTGGAGTGAGTGACTCTGTACAGAAACAACAATAAATGGAGGAAGGAAAGGGGAAGAAGGAATCAAATCCTTGTGTTTTCATTATTGTGTTTACTTCTTTTAAACAGACTCTGTCTCCAACACTTCCGCTTCCTTGGAAAGCGTCACATTGCCAGGTAAGGTGTCTCATAGATGAGCTCCGGTGCCTCTTTTCTTTTCTTCTGACCTTGGAACACAAAACCAGTCTCAAGCAGCACAGATATATGTGTAGCAAACATTGCATGGGTCATCATTTTTGAATTGTCTTTTCTGCCAAAAACCATTAGGATATTAAGTAAAGAGGACGTTTCATAGAGATTTATTGTCCATTTCCTGCTGCAAATATATCAGAACTTCCTTCATAGTAGTATGCATTGCTAAGGACTTCATTTGGACAACTTTAAAGGTGATTTTCTCAGTTTTTTGATTTTCAGATTCCTAACAAACCATACATCAATGGAAAGATTATTTATTTGTCCTCAGCTTTCAGATCATGTATACATTTCAATATAAATACTGGTTTTGTGGTCCAGGGTCACATGTGCTTGTAAGAGGGAGAGAGAGAAGGAAGGTTAGAAAATAAGAGAGTACTCAAACCACATTTTCATTGAATTCCAGGGCTTTGAAATAAACGTACCACGGATAATAAAATGATAATATATAATGTGTGATTTAGTAACTGTATTGTCTTTGATAAATCAATAGATCAATGGATTAGACACTTATAAATCATTCCTGCTTTGGTTTCTTCTCCTGAAAAAGCCACTCTCTTTAGCATGTTTTTGTTTTCTATGATACACTTTATGTTTTGCCAGCAAAACTGCTTTTTTTTTAACTGATCTTAAAAGTCTAGTCACTTTGAATCCTGATGCTATCCCTGAATCAGTCACAAACTTGCAGACCTTATTAGTTAACTAGTATGCAATTTCCAAAATCATTTTTTAAATGAAGGTTAAAATTTAATTTGAATAGCATGAACCGAAGCATGGCTGTAAGTACAATCTCATGCATAGAGAGATGCCACCCTGTTCATCTGTGTAAACAGGACATTGAATCAATTGCTTCACAAAATGATGCAGTGTTTGGAAGCGTTTGAAACGCTGGTGATGCCTGCTGGTCAGAATGTGTGAATGCAAGCAAAGCATGCATAAAAGCATCTTTTACAAACCAATTCCAAATGTTTTATTAAAAGTCAAATGTATGAAATGCAATTAACAAATCCTCAAATTGCATCAAATATGAAAGTTTTGTATTATATATTTTACTTTCTTAATTTCAGGGTTTGTTTTCTGGAGAGCTTGGCTAAATAAGAGACTCTTAAATATATATGTGTATATTTATTTTTATAATTAGGTAAAAACCAAAGGTTCACAGAGATCAACCCTATAAAGAAGCATTGAAATTTCGAAATATATCTGACCCTGGAGCACAGAAGTAGTCTTTAAGTAGCACAGGTATATTTTTTGCAATAGCCAACAATATACTGTATGGATCAAAATTATCCATTTTTCTTTCATGCCAAAAATCATTAGGATATAAAGTAAAGATATTTTGTACAGATTTCTACCGGAAATATGTCAAATATTCATATTTGATTAGTAGTATGCATTGCTAAGGACTTCATTTGGACAACTTTAAAGGTGATTTTTTTGCTCCCTTTTTTGTATCTCGGCCAAGTATTGTCGTATCCGAACAAACCACCAATGGAAAGATTATTTATTCACCTTTCAGTTGTATAAGTCTAAATTTCAGAAAAAGGACCCTATGACTGGTTTTGTGCTCCAGGGTCACGTTTAAAAAAGACTTCTGACATCACAAAGCCTGGTTTACTGAAATCACGAGTTTGCTGTACGCTCCAAAACAATTTGTTGTTTACGCTTTATGGAGCATTTCTTTGAAATGTTGGACAGGTCTGGCATAAGGACTGTTCCTGTTTAAGCGTCTAACCTATCTACCACATAGATACAACTAAAACTAGAGGAACTATTGCATGTAACCAGTGCTATATAATGACTGCATTAGCTTGTGACTGAGTACGACCTCCTGGTTTATTCCCACGTCTTGTGTTGTCTTTGTATTCTGATGCGTGTTTAATCTCTCCCTCATCACGCTCTCTGTTCCCACCTTCATGTTGTCTGGCTTCCACACATGACTTCACGTTCTCACAGCGCTCTCTAAAGATGACACCACCAGCATCTAACATTTGACATTTATTATCACAACACAAGCCTGACTTGTCCTGCCTGGCGTTAACCCTGCTCTAATTGGCTCGTTGTGTGCGCAGGAAGCTAGCGGCCGCCGTTAAGCTGGCTCAGGCCACACAGAACAATGGCACCCTGAAGGGCTCTAACGTGTCCTGCCAGTCTTCAGGGCTCCTACCCCAATGGTAAACACCTGACTGATCCAAAAACCACTGACACTCCTACAGATAAAGCTTCTGGATTGGGAGAAGAACCCTTTCCGTTTGCACAGAAGGGTCTTCATTATGGGAAATGGTTCTTTAGGTTATTAAAATGTTCACATGGCCCCAAATGAGGAAGCTTTATTTCTAAGAGCGAAACACAAAGTGTGCAATGCATAGTAAATGCATTACTTCACTAAATGATTTTTAACCCTGAATATAACACACTCACATGTGCACAAAACATTCATCCCACTTTATATCAGGTGTCTTTAACTGTCCTTGTGTAACACATTAATTGTCCGGTGCAGGGTGCTTATCTTGTACTCATACTGAATTGCAGAACACTGCTTTTGAGCAGTTTAGTGGGTCCAAATAGGACCAGCAGTGTAATAACTAATGCATGCATATGTTTTTTAAATGTAAGGACAATGTAAAATTCATTTAAATGTTAGTACCTAAAGACATGTTATATAAAGTGGGTCTGTCCTGTGTAAATATCATAGTTCATCATGTTACATTCATAGTGTGGGAACCATTTTTATCTGTATCCAGCAAGTCTGTCTCATTCACCTCCTGATATAGTTTACACAGGCTTTCTGCAGGTCTTAAAAGGGTTTTAAATCATTCAGTAACTCAATAAGACCATCATTTTTTATTAAATGTGACACATACGCAAACAAAAATGTATCTTCCTTAGTATTTTTGTCTTGTTTTCCAGTACAAACATCTAAACGCCCTTTCCCAGACATGTGTTCATCTCCAGAACACAAATTAAGATCAAATCTTTAGCTCTCAAGAGCGCTCTGACCCTGCACAAACAGCAAGGTTACTAGCACGATCGAGGTCCAGGAATGTAGCAAGGGTCATGGCAGCGACCTTGCTGTCTATGTAGAGTAAAGTGTTGAAGCAGTGTAATTCTAGGCTGCAGACGAGACTCGTCTGGTTCCGATCTAGGAGGGTCTTCGGAGGAGTTCGGTCTCTGGGGCTCATCTCCTGTACTGGACATGGTCTCCGCTGTCTTCATAAAACAAGAACTCTCTGTCAACGGGCTTAAAACCTGTTTCCTGTTTTACTTAGTAGATTTTTATGAACCCATTGACAGATATTTGTTCTTGTTCTAATCACAAACTCACTTCATTTTGATAATTTCAAGATAAAACAAGACTTTGTGTTTATTTATTTATGTTTATTTCATTTCTATTTAGACATTTGCACTGAAAAACAAGACATAAGTATCAATGAAGTGCGTTCATTAATTGCAATGTGATCAGAAGGTGCATTAAAGTGCCCCTATAATGGGTTATGATAGGGGATACTTATACAACAAGCGAACACTTGCACTTTTTTATTTTTAATATTTGCATTTTCCAGTGTTAGAGGGCTATTCAAGCCATTCTTTATATAAAATTAACTAAAATTGGAAGTTTTATTTTAAACTTTGAAGTTTTGCCAAGACGATAAATTCACAGTGCATTTAGAAACATATGTGCATCGTGTGTTCCATTCAATTCATTCCTTCCTTTTTCTTCATAAAACCTGCAGAAACCTGTTGTAATGAAGAAAATATAAGGCTATTTAGTTTATTTTGTAGTTCAAACCTAGTGTGCGTTCACAGTTTTCAACACACTGTTGACGTTCTGTAAGCATTTCCAGACGTTCCCACCAAGAAAGTGGAGAATAGAGGGAGTAAATGGAGGAATTGAATGGTTTTCTCTGCTGCTGTCATGACCTCTCGGGGTAATGTTACTGCTGCTGTTCCCAGGATGCTCTCTGCTCAGGACGGGCACAGGCACGCCCGCTCACAGACCATGCCCATCATCAGGGGGAAAAACGCCCTCACCAACCCTAAACTGCTGCACATGATGGAGACCTCGGGTAAACACACTCAGATCAAGCGCCTGGGAACACTTGAGATACATGAGGTGAATTACACTCACTCGTGTGTGTGTGTGTGTGTGTGTGTGTGTGTGTGTTAGATGGAAACGTGTCTGAAGGAGAAAGCGTCAGCCCTACAGATGTGGAAGCCAATCTTTCTACTGAAGTAGCACTGACCGTGTTAGATGTCCTGGATCTGTTTGTTCATCATCACAAGGTAAAATAGCTTTATGATGTATATAACACACACTCTGATAGTAATGATTTTTCACGCTAGAGGATACATGGTTTCAATAAACCAGAAGAATTAGGATCAGAGTTTAGTGATATACAGTATCATAACATTCTTTAAAAAATATTTCAGCCTCTTGACATTTATGCACAAACATGATGAGTAGGATTGCCTGAGATAATAAAGAGCACTAAATCTCTTGAGAATAGATTGAAAAGCAGGGCTGAGTTTTTAGAAAAAGGTAGTTTTTGTACATTTTTGGAAAAAAAAAACATTTTGATTTTAGGAATTTAAAAAAAATGACAGATGACGCAACCATCCAAATATCAAATACTCTAAAAAAAAAAAATTGCATTGTACCTGAAGTGTATTTTTAAAGATTTAAACATTTTCAAAGATTATTTATTTATTTTATTATTTAAATTTTTTAAATTTTGAGTATTAAGCAGTTTTCTAATGATAAATAATTAATAATAATGACTGCACTTTGATTGGGTCGACCAAAGTAAATACCAGTAGTAGTGTTAATAGTAAATGCTTTTCTGTTTTTAGATCCTGTCGCTCTACACATGACAGTATTATCTGACTTCATTAATCAGTGATGACGAATAAATATGAAAAGAATGAATTGATTGCAAAAGTATTCTTTCGGCTAAAAGTACACAATCGGTCTGTGACTGTTCAGTTCATTCATGCCATCTGGTGGACACGTGGTGCATCTTCAAGAGGACTAACTCCTGCTATCTTCTCTTCTACTGCAGAAGCGGTTGCAGCACGATGACGGGCAGAACTCTCTGATGAAGAAAGTGTTTGACACGTACATGCTGTTCTTCCAGATCAACCAGTCCACCAGCACCCTGAGACACGTCTTCACCGCCCTGCGCCTCTTCATTCACAAGGTGTCACTCTTTCTCCTCGTTTATCAGGACCTTTTAGCATTATCGCAAATTTGGTTCAGAGGTCTCAACACTAACCACAGCAAGTCTCTAAATCAAGCTCTCTAGCGCCACCACTTGTCCAAATGTTCATTTAACATCACCTCATTTTCCAGAGATTCTCCAAAAATGCGTTCTAAGCAATTCTACGATTCAGTCTCATGAAGCCCCGCCTTTCCCCTCTTACTCTGCTCTGATTGGTCAGATGGCCCTGTATGTAAAATGACGTGTTTGTGGGAGGGGTCAAGTTGTTGACAGTCAGCCAATGTACAACATAGGTGGGAATTATTCAAATCTAATCACTAAGCACTCTATAGAGTCGATTCTTTATTTTGGGAGACAATAATCTTTTGGATTTCCAACTTTACGGATGGTTTGCATTCACAAACAGCTGCATTAGGCCATATTGGAAATGGCATAAAAGGGGCACTTTAAATTTCTATGGGTCGAGATTTTCTCACAATTTGTAATGATATGAAAAGCCTACCTTTCTGCAGTCGCCCCACACAGTTTTGTCTGTTTTTGAATGAAACTGGCTCACATCATCTTCAGACCATGATAGTCAAGCTGTTCTTCCCATGACCTAAAGCTACGTGTTTCACTGCGTCATTACTGATATGAAAAAGGGCTATTTTTGCTGGTAACTTCTGAAGGGTTTGGCCAAAAATCCCTGCAAAATCTTTGCCTGTGCCATCATCATCTCACACTGAACACATCCTTTTGATAACAGCGCCACCTCTTGGTGAAAAGACACGGACTGTTTCATCAGGATGCTAGTGGTTGTATTTTGCTGAGGTTTAAGGTTTACATTAGTGCCGTCAAACGATTAATCTCACCCAAAAGAAAAGATTTTCTATACATAATATATTTGAGTATACTGTATTATATTTAAAATACAAACACATGCATGTATATATTTAAGGAAAATATGTTATGTTTATATTTTAAATGTATGCATAGGAAAATAAATGTATAAATGCATATGCATGTAAATACCTTCAGAACACGTGTGTTTTAATATACACATAATAAATAAACAGTACAAACACATATTAGGTAGAGAAAAACTTATTTGAGATGCGATTAATCATTTGACAGCACTAGTTTGAAAACACTGCTTAGTAACTTTTTTAAATTTTAGTACAGTGCATAAATAACTATAATCATAATATTGATTTTGGAGGGTTTACTGAAGAGCATCAACACTGAGCTGATCTCTGGCGCTCTTCTTCTTCTCCAGTTCCCGTCCACGTTTTTCCAGGGCAAAGCGGACGTGTGTGGCAGTCTGTGTTATGAGATCCTGAAGTGCTGTAACCATCGCTCCAGCTCCACTCAGACCGAAGCCGCCGCGCTGCTCTACTTCCTCATGAGGAGGAACTTTGAGTTTACGAAGGGCAAATGCATCGTCCGCTCTCACCTGCAGGTCAGGCTTCTGTTATTCTGCTGCCAATGGCTCTCTGTGTTTGGATTCTGCTTTCATTTTGATATTCAGACATTCTACAGACGGCAGGTGACTGTGTCGACGTTAAGCGTTTTCATTTAGAGTTAATGCCATTCTTTCAAACTTATTTGTCAAAGAATCCTGAAAGAAGGATCACAGGTTCCCAAAAAAAGCAGCACAACTGTTTCCAACAGTGATAACAAATCAGCAAATGATTTCTAAAGGATCATGTGACACTGAAGACAGGGGTAATGATGCTGAAACAGAAATGAGACATCTTTAAGAACAAAACAACTGGTCCCAAACTTGTGAATGCTGTATAGTTGGTTTAAAGTCACTTGTAGTCAATAGAATGTCTTTTGAATGTTGATGTACATTATAACTAACCAGAATAGAATATGTTAACATGTACGCTAGCAGATATTAAGCATAATTCACTAATACTCTGCCAGGGTTATTAGAGTGGAGTCTCTAAAGCGTAAACCCGTGTGTCTTACGTGTGGATGCATGAGTTCGGTCTGGTTTGGAGCCTGGGTGTGAGAAATTGATTTGTGTTCTTGTCGTCTTCTCGTCCAGGTGATTAAATCTGTAAGTCAGCTGATCGCTGATGCAGGTATCGGAGGTTCCCGCTTCCAGCAGTCTCTGGCCATCATCAACAACTTCGCTAACGGAGACACGCCGCTCAAAGTCAGTTTAGATGACAGTTCATCTACTATCTATGTATTTATTTATTTTAGTGCTGATTAATTATGAATAATCGCATCCAAAATAAAAGTGTATGTAATATATGTGTGTGAACTGTGTATATTTATTATGTATATATAAATACACACACATACAGGACAGGATATATGTTTAAATATAAATATATATGCGTATTTACATGAATATATTTCATATAGAAATATAATTTTTTTTCTTGTGTGTGTATAAAGTGGATACGGGAAGTATTCAGACTCTTTGTTATATTGCAGCCATATGCTAAAATCATTTTTTCATGTTCATGTGGGGATCATGTGATATTTCAGTTTTTCTTTTTTGATAAATCTGCAAAAATGCCAACAATTCTGTGTTTCTCTGTCAATATGGGGTGCTGTGTGTACATTAATGAGGAAAAAACATGAACTTAAATGATTTTAGCAAATGGCTGCAAAATAACAAAGAGTGACAAAGTACTTTCCGGACCCACTGTATACAGTATAATAAATATACACAGTATACACATATATACAAAACGATTTATTTTGGATGCCATTAATCGTTTGACAGCACTAATTTATTTATAGTATTTAATTTGTAACAGAATGATCATAAGCCTTGTTATTCTGAGCGCATGCACTTCAGCTTTTGAGTGAAAATTGCCAAAATTATTCACAAAGTATGCGTGTAACACGTTAGAAGACAAAAAAGTGCAAAACAAATATTCCTTTTAGGGGGAAGTATTTATACCCTGTCAGTAAACTTTATTCCTGTGTGGAAAAGATCATCTTCATCAGGTCAATAAGGGTTAAAACATCAGCATGTCACTTCTGTGCCGTCAGATGTAATTGCAAAAATAGTGCTAACCACAACATCAAGTTTCAAGTCAAATAACCAGATCTTTTCCTCCAGAGTACCTCGTTCCCGGCTGACGTGAAGGACCTGACCAAGAGGATACGCACCGTCCTGATGGCCACCTCCCAAATGAAGGAGCATGAGAAGGACCCGGAGATGTTGGTGGACCTCCAGTACAGTCTGGCCAACTCCTACGCCAGCACACCTGAGCTCAGACGCACCTGGCTAGAAAGCATGGCCAAGATCCATGTCAGAAACGGAGACCTGTCTGAGGTCAGACTCATCCTTTCATTGGCTGATCTCATTAATGAATGGAGCTTGAGCAACACAAAACTAGATGCTAGAAGAAGTTAAGATAATATGTACACAGCACTCCAGTCCATCGTATTCTACAAACCCTAAACCTACCCTAACGGTTGCTCTGAGAGTTAGTAGACACAGAGATTTAATGATGATTAGTTGACATGTAGTTGCTTATAGTTAGTAGAACATCTAAAGTGGACTTTCAAAATAAAGCGTACGGTTCGTACATGCAGAAATCAGCACCTCAGGGACTAGTGCTTAAAATGAAGCTCTGAAAACCCTTTTGCTTGTCTCTTTCAGGCGGCCATGTGCTATATCCACATCTCAGCACTTATAGCAGAGTCTCTGAGGAGGAGAGGTGAGCGGCCGCTTGTGCTCGGCAGTATTACGCCTGCTTGTACCAAAGCGATAGTTTGGGGGGGGGGGTTTCTTTCTTTGCAAACATCGCATAAATAGCCTTCCTATTGAGCTTTGGTTTGACGTGCTGTTTGATCATTGCTGCTCAGTTGTTGTTGTTTTTTTTCAGTGCTGCACTTCATAATGAAACATGCTCCTAGCTCCTTCCTGCCACTTGCTTTATTCCTTATTCTGTGAGTTTTTGTGGCCTTGTCGTCGGATGTGTTCTAGCTGGAGTAGATGCATGAGTTTACAGCAGATGCATGGCTGAAGCACTTGCCTTTGCAATAAGTATGAAATAGGGGTGAGCAGTATGAATGCTAACGGTGCACATCACAATATAGCTATTCTGACTGAATATTTCATTAATGGCTGCATATCTCTCAAACACAACAATACGGGACCCTGGAGCACAAAGCAGTCTTTAAGTAAGCAGCACGGCCAACAAGACATTGCATGGGTCAAATTATCCATTTTTCTTTTAGGCTCAAAATCAATAGGATATTAAATGAATATCACATTCCATGAGGGTATTTTGCACATTTCCTACTGTAAATACATCTAAACTTAATTTCTGACTAGTAATACACATTGTAAGAGGTTCGTTTGGACAAATTTAGATGTGATTTTCTCAGTATTTCAGAGGATGCATAAGTCAAAATTTCAGAAAATGGACCCTTATGACTGGTTATGTGCTCCAGTGTCACACATAGTAAGATCTCCAGCTCTGTGCGTCTCATACTGCTCAGCCCTAGGTTGTGAGTAAGCCTGTGTTAAACCCGATGCCACTCTGCAATCACAGGTTACTGGAAGTCTGAGAAGGGTCGGATCTCGAGTGTGAGCAAAGAGGGAGCCTGTGTAATTAACTCTAGCCCCTTACTAACTCCCCAAGATGGAGAAAGTGAGTTCACCTCCACCTTGTCTTTCTGCCTAAACTAAACACTGGGTTATTATTACAGAGCTAGCTCTCAAGCAGTTTAGTTGACCTCAACCCTACATGTTTGTGTAGCGCTTTTCACAGTGCTTATCCTTTTGTGGGAGCTTTAAGAAAACAGTGGCACAGTAAGTCAACCAAAAGCAAAAGGATGTAAAATGTTCAGCTGGTAGACTTTAGTCGCGTACTTAGCCTTGTTCAAAACTTAAAAGGAATAGTTCACCCAAAAATGAAAATCATTTACTCACCCTGGAGTATTTCCTCTTCAAAATATCTTCCTATGAAATTCATACAGTTTCGAAGCTACTGTTCCTTTAAGTTAAGTCAGTGCTCATTGTAAAAATTAATTACTAAAATACTAGTAATGTGAAACGTGCATGTAAGACCTGAATGTGTCCACGAGCACTCCCTGTTTCCAGCTCACCTGATTCAAGCAAAGGCTGCGTAGAGACACGGATGTACCTGTAATGTGCCACACGCTGTCATACTATCACAATTCAATCAGTGTTTGTTTACCAGGGATCGTTTGTGTGATTGCTTATGTATGAAAGTAAAGAGGGTGCATGAGTGAAGACTGTACGGAGAAAGAAATGTCCGGAACACAAAGACTAATGCATAAATAAACAGACTTCTGTGTCTGAACCCTTAGCTTCCTTCAGCATGGGCTGGGCCGCCTTCATGAACATCTCTCCTAATGTGAAAGAAGAGGGAGCGATGAAGGAGGACGCCGGCACCCAGGACACTCCGTACACTGAGGTACACCTCTCAGAGGAGTGCAGGTGACGTGTCTCTCTCTCTCTCTTTCTCTCATACGGGTGCTGAGTGACTCTCTGTGCTGTAGGACACGCTGGTGGAGCAGCTGGAGATGTGTGTGGATTACCTCTGGAAGTCTGAGAGATACGAGCTCATCGCTGAGATCAACAAGCCAGTCATAGCTGTCTTCGAGAAGAGGCGGGATTTCAAGGTACTTTGATGAGCGGTGGAGCGATCGTAACCTGTGAAGGGTGGTGTTGATGAGCTGTGTCTGTGTGTCCTGCAGCGGCTGTCAGAGCTGTACTACGACATTCACCGCTCGTACCTGAAGGTGACAGAGGTGGTGCACTCTGAGAAACGCCTGTTCGGACGATACTATCGCGTGGCTTTCTACGGACAGGTGAGGCGCTCTTTCAAGAATATCAAGCATGCAGGAACCCAAATGAGCATGGCTAGTATGAGTTCGCTCAAGTTAATGAAGGCAAACAGATATTTGCTGTCTGTAGAAGGAAGCATCATATTTCTGATCTCTTCTGTTCTCTCCTGTGTGTTGTGTATCTATCAGGCAGTGGTAAGTTTAGTTTCAGTTTTTCTGCTCTCACTCGTAACTCTCTAATCTCTCCCTACACGCTAGTAATAAGTCACATGGTCTGATATAATACTTCTCCTGGGCGTGATCTAATCCTGAGCGTACATTGTGAGTGGTTTCAGGTCAATGAAGTTCAGTTTCAGACAGAGACATCTAAATGTGACGTTAACCTTCATTGCAGAAGTTGAGTGTCTTTGTAACAGCGTGCTGCATTTACCATTGTGTTAACTACCGGGCTTCAGCAAAAGATGTTATATCCACCTTATTTTTAACAGAAGAACGGGGGCGGCTATTCGTGAATATGCTGTTATACCTCTTGATATTGCAAAGATTATCAAATTATTATTATTGTACACACAAACACACTGGTTTGTAGCACAAACAGAGTAAATACTACTAGTTTTACCATTTACTGTACTATATTCTTGTATTTATTGATCTAAAATTAGAGTGGTCATTTGTATTATATGTTAGTCATTCTTCCAAAACTGGCTTAAATCCCCTCTTTTTTGTTGAATGTCCCTGTGGTTTATAAAATAAAACAGATGCAAAAACATGCACTTTAAATTGATTCAGATTTTACTTTTTATTAAATGTATGCGTAATCTTTAATGTCAATTTGTATATTTATTAAATAAATGCACTTATAATAATAAGACAGTGAAACCAGACCAGTCAAATGAAATCCGTATTAGTATAATCCATGTTGGCACTTCATACTGTTTAATGCAGCTCAGAGATGACATGAATGCGTTTACTCTACAGATACAGCAGCAAAAATAATGTTAGGAGATTCACATATTCAAATAAAAGGAATTATACTTTAAATACGAAGCTAAAACTACCAGTAGGTCGCGTGAAATCTTAATAAGTGAGTCATTGAATCACTCATTCAACCAATTTATTCAAAGCATCCGATTGATGTGCTAAAGTAGTAAAATAATTTATTAGTTGATGAATCTTTGAGTCACCAGATTCGTTCGGAAACGCTGAACCATACAGGAACAAAACACCATTATCGTAGATGCAGTGATTGGAAAACTAAAGCAGATCAGTCCATGCTGATAATATTGTGTCTAAAACATACATCACTTAATATTGACCTGAAGATAACATTTATATTAATTTTTTTATTGCATGCCATTGTATAAAGTATAAAATTGAGATCCTAAAAATAGGACAATCGAGCAACGTTGGCTGAAGTTTCTGCTGAAAGACAGACTGTCTAACTTAAAACCGGACGAATGGCCAAAAAATAGCTTACTTTTGTCAAAAATAAGGTGGATGCTCTGTAAACTGCTGATCTCTAGTTCATGTGCAGTGTTGTGTTCACCAGGGCTTCTTCGAGGAAGAGGAGAGTAAGGAGTTTATCTATAAAGAGCCGAAGCTCACAGGACTCTCAGAGATTTCTCAAAGACTCCTCAAGCTCTACTCAGACAAGTTCGGAGCAGACAACGTCAAGATGATCCAAGACTCCAACAAGGTTTGTTCTGCTGGCTCTTCCATACCTCTACATCTCTTACTCTGAATCGCAGTAAACCTCTTTTATAGTAACTATGAGGACTGTGTGTTTTTGACAGGTCAATCCTAAAGACCTGGACCCCAGATTCGCCTACATCCAGGTGACCTACGTAGTGCCTTATTTTAATGAGAAGGAACAGCTGGAGAAGAAGACTGACTTTGAGCGCCATCACAACGTCAATCGCTTTGCCTTTGAGACGCCCTTCACGCTTTCTGGGAAAAAACATGGAGACGTGGAGGAGCAGTGCAAAAGAAAAACCATCCTGACCAGTGAGCCACTTCAGAATAACTACTCATACTAAAACGATAGGAAACACCTTTGTAGAGCCTTTTATCTAATGAACAGGTGCTGTAAACTATCAAAGTAATTGTGACTCTTTTTATCACACACTTCTGTCTTTTGTGAGATATCAACCCAGAATTTATGTAAAGTTGGAATTCCATATCTGGAAAATCACAGATTATGTGAAATGATGTCAAATCAATATCAGATTATGTCAATTCCATATCTGGAAAATCACAGATTATTTGAAATGATATCAAATCCATATCTGGAACATCACAGATTATGTGAAATGATGTTAAATCCATATCAGATTATGTCAAATCCATATCTGGAAAATCACAGATTATTTGAAATGATATCAAATCCATATCAGATGATGTCAAATCCATATCTGGAACATCACAGATTATTTGAAATGATATCAAATCCGTATCAGATTATGTCAAATCCATATCTGGAAAATCACAGATTATTTGAAATGATATCAAATCCGTATCTGGAACATCACAGATTATGTGAAATGATGTTAAATCCATATCAGATTATGTCAAATCCATATCTGGAAAATCA
>JAUMHG010000059.1:1057960-1074318 GCA_032359395.1 Enteromius anoplus | reverse complement strand
ATTTAACTAAGACCTAGTCCTGGTTTAAACTAAGCCATGTTTGTGAAACTGGGCCATTGTGTTGATAAATAATAAGAGGGCAGTACTGACACACATATATCTCAAATATAAGAGGTAGCACACACATTCTGAATGCCTTTGGCAGATCTCAAATGAGCCATTTTAATGTAGATTAAAAAAATTAATCTATGCCCACCCCTAATTTTTATATAAAGGTGACTTGACAAAAATGCAATTTTCTCAACATTTGGTCAAAACATTTTTTATTATTATTATTATTACACTTCTGTATTAATTAACTGGATTTTTTTTACTGGATGTATTTTTTATTAAGATCTGAAAGCTGAATAAACAAGAATCTGAGGGTGCAACAATTAAAACCAAAACTAAATACTGAGATAATCTCCTTTATAGTTGTCCAGGTGAAGTCCTTAGCAATGCATATTACTAATCAAACATGTTTTCAAATATCTATGGCATAAAATCGACCGAATGTCTTCATGGAACATGATCTTTACTTAATATCCTAATGATTACTGGCAAAAGAGAAATGTTACCCATACAATACATTATTGGCTGAAGACTTCTTTGCACAATAATTTCAAAAATCATGTTTTGTTAGCGATCTGTATCTTTTAGTTATTTTTAACCATATCAAAACAACGCAGCTGCAGTTTGACTGAGATGAACTGAAATGCAAAAAAAATAAACTCTTGAAAGTTGTTAAAAACAGCGACTTAAGAACCCTTCATATATACCTGTGCTCCCTTTAACTGCTTTCGTCCTCCAGGGTCACAGATGCTGATATAAATCATCCTTTCTTCAACCTTTTGCTTATTTATAGTTATGTTGTGTGTTAATGGCATGTGTTTTCTCTATTTTGAAAGATCCCGTACACGAGACAACCCGGAACAGAACGGCACAGTGCCATCTGAGCTGCTAGTGACTCTGGGACATACCCAACACGGCCTGTGGTGTCTCTGACCAGATCAACTTGATGAAATAGAAATTGACGAAAAGGAGAAGAACTGTAGTCTCGTGGATGAAGCAGAAAGCAGTATCTTTGCCTGTGTAACACACACACACACACACACACTCACTCAAATAGCATCTGAAGAACTACAGGTACATCATCACAGCAAATATGCCTTTTTTTCTAAACCCTGTTGTTTTTAGAAGCAGTGATCTTAATGAAGTTTGACTAAGCAGATGTTTTCTGTTGACTGACATCTGCCGTAATCTCTAGCTCCTAACAGTCCCAGCTCGTTCATTTTACAAACGCAAATGTGCTCTTTTATACTTTTTTTATGATTGACCATGTTTTACTGTTGTGACATGTACTGTTGTAAATTGTAAATAAGAATGATTCAAATTTAAAATGCTTCTTTTTATATATTAAAAGATGATATATGATCGCTTGTGTCAGTTATTAACGTCCAAGCCGCACAGATAACCCAATAACAGACCATTATAAGAGCAGATATTTGTGGCAGACAGAATCTCAGCGTACATCATTACTTTTATTAATTTAAACTAAGTTCATTGCATTTTCACAGAAAATAAATCACTGCAACGGAGCATCATTTAGTTTTTTTGGGGGGACGGTTATCGTTACCCGTCCCAGCTGTGAATACCCGGCTAATATTTAGGCCATGCTGTAACTCATCAAAACATGCTCTCTGCGTAAAAGCAGTCGGGGATAGTTTCATGTGTTGCTTTGAGGAGGTTATTCTAGTTTCTCGTCTCCTTCCTCCACGTCTTTAAGACTGAGCACCTCCAGCGTTCCCTTCCCTTTGGTCTCGCAGCGGATCAGCTCATCAATCTCACGGAAACACCCTGGATCTATCAAACACACCTGCAATATAAACACAATACTGTGTCTCATGCACTTGTTGCATCAAAAACACTAATATTGTGAAATATTATTACAATTGAAATCCGCTGTTTCTTGTGTGAACATCTGGAATGAATGAAGGGATGATTCTCACCATCTCCAGCTGATCGTCGAACTCCTCGTTCTCCACGGTCTTTATCAGCGGCCTGAGCTTCTCCTTCAGTCTCTTGCCGTCTTTGGCCGGCAGGAGGAAGCGCAGCCTCATGTGAGCTCTCTGAATCTGAATGGACTCCTTCAGCTGCTTGATGACCTCCAAAGCCTGCGGAGAGAGACAGACAGACGTCAGCATCGGCCGCAGAGAGCTGCTCAGATCCTCTCCTGACCCGGCTCTCCTCACCTGCTGCTTAGTGCTTTTGTTGGCCTTCACAGAGAAGTGGATGTCCTTCATGGCTCTCTCGATCAAGCTCACTGTGTAGGGTCGTTTGGTCTCAGGGTTCACACATTTCTCGGCCACTATGCTTGCGATGTCACGAAACATCTGCTCCAGCTGACTCTGTCGCTCCTTGTCGGACACCTGCAGCTCTCCTTTTGCTAAAATCTGGGAAAAGACCAAAACCACCCATTTTTGTAGAAACACTTTGTATAAAAAGTGTCCTTATTGATTTTAGAAACTTTAACATGAAACTAGATAAAAAAAGTTTGTCGAGACTGCTTGAGAAAGCAGTGGCTTAATGTTTAAAAACATTTCAAAAGTTTCAAATAGTTTAAGTTAAAAAGTTAAGTTAAGTTTGAAAAATATAAATTTAACGTTTTCAGTCTTAAAGTTAGACATAGTCAGATTCTAAAGTCAGATAATAGATAGATACTAGCATGATTAGCATGTTTCTAGCATGATTAACATGTTACTAGCACGATTGGCATGTTGCTAGCATGTTCCTAGCATGATTAGCATGTTGCTAACACGACTACCATGTAGCTAGCATGATTAGCATGTTACTAGCATGTTGCCAGCATGATTAGCAAGTTACTGGCATGTTGTTAGCATGATCAACGTGTTACTAGCATGATTAGCATGTTACTAGTATGATTGGCATGTTACTAGCATGATTGGCATGTTGTTAGCATGATTAGCATGTTGCTAGCACGTTTTTAACATTATTAGCATGTTGCAAGCATGTTTCTAGCATGTTCCTAGCATGATTATCATGTTGCTAACATGACTAGCATGATTAGCATGTTACTAGCATGTTGCTAGCATGATTAGCAAGTTACTAACATGCTGTTAACATGATCAACGTGTTACTAGCATGACTTCAATGTGGTTAGATTTGAATCTTGACAATTGGCAGAGTCTTGGCTCATCTGAACATTCAGTGAATGGGAGTCTATGGGATTTTTTCAGTTTTTATTGGCAATTTTTACGAAAATCGTAAGTCGGATCAGTTAGAAAAGATATAGCACACCCTGTGAGATCAGTCTGAAGATCTGGTCAGGGTTTGGAGTCTGTAGAGTTAAAGTTTTAGTCTCAGAATAATAATAATAATACGTTTAAGTAGTAGATCAGTAAGTTGGCTTTCTCAAGCCAACTTAATAAGTGTGGGGGGAAATGATTTTAAATTTGCATATATATGCACATATACATACAATACACCGATTGTAAGTTTAAAACATCGGGTGATGCATGATAAACCGAAGCAGTCTTAACAGTCAAGGCTGATCAGATCATAAAGCAAATTCACCTGTTTGCATATTTCCGTCAGATCATCCGTGCCGAAAGCGTTTGACAGGTCTTCTTTTTTCGCCACTTGACCCTTAGACACATTAACAAACACCGAGTTTGTCTGCAGGACTTCATCAAGATCCTTCTCCCTGGAGCAACAAACCATGACACTTCCATTCATATGACATTACAAGCACCTTACAGAAATCATTTCAAATCAGAGATGTTTGTTTCTTCCTAAGAATTTTTTTCGTTTTAGCCTTGCTCAGCATTGTCTTCTCCAGATGTTCACTGGAGTGCTGTGAATTATTGTGATTCTCATTCTGACGGCAGGATTCATTGCGGAGACGGTGATGTAACGCTACCTATCTCTAAATGCGATGAAGAAACAAACTGATCTAGATCTTGGATGTGTTTTCATTTTTAGAGGGAGCTGCGAAGAAGGCTTTGTGGGTTGACAATTGCTAATTATAAATACATTAACTATCATAACAAATCAAAATAAAAGTAAAATAAAACACACATTTTTGATGCTGTAACTAGTTTTAACATAAAAAGTAAAAAAATAATAATAATATCCCTCAGAAAGTGTTATAACTTAACGTTAACTGTGTTTGCTGTAACGTCAAAATAGACGTCATAATATGAGCATGTCGCGCTAACACTCACGCTCCGGATCTCCAGCTCATCACTTTGTTCTTGTAGCAGGCGATTTCAAACCTCTTCCCTCCTTTCTTCATCCTCACGACGGCGACATTTGTTAACCTGATCTGGTTAGTCGGTGTGAATATCGACATGTTTGACGCTGTTCAGGCTCTCGGTGCCGTTCTTTGCTGCGTTTCTTTCCGTCTTTTCCTCGAACACAAACGCGCTCGTTCAGCGCGTCTCACCGCCACAGCGCCCCCTGGAGGACCGGGGCAGCGCCTCGACCACACACACACACACACACAGGTGTGTAGAAATGTTGTGTCACAAGCGTTCTGCGTACAAAACGTACCTGTTACCCGACTAATGTAATGAAATAACCCAGGCCTGGGACCTTTTCACATAGATCCATATCAATTTAAATAATACTGTTTTTGTGTCATATAAAAATTCTATAAAAAAGGTAACACATATCTATCATGATATTTAATTTATTTACATGTTTACACAAGCACACTGTTATAAGGACTTCCATAAGCACATGACGTGATATTTTAGCAAGCTACTATCAGAGAGAAAATTATATTAATGCAACCACCTGTCATAGTATTGCGTCAGACGGTCCACTGCAGGTTCCCTGAGGACCAATTCCATTCATTCTCAACTAAAAGCGAAAAAGGAGGAAGTGTTTAAACCTTTTCTAAACTTACTACATGTATGTTAAACTCTACAAGGAATTAAAAGATGCCTTTGAAAGTTGTAGAACCTTTTCTTGGTGTCATTAATACACACACACACACACACACACACACATCCCTCCCAAAAAAAAATTAAGCTGGCTGTAATTCATTCTTAAAAAAAAAAACCTCTTCTTTAAAGTTCTTTACACTTCTTTAAAGGAGATACATGTTGAAGAGAGAAGAGATGGAGCCAATTTGGTCCATTTAGACAACAACCCTATCTCCACAGACCTAACCCCCAGAGGTGGTTAGAGCATTCTGATGCTGCAAACCAGGGCTCGGAAGGCTGTGTTTAAAACATGACATGTTGTCTCGCTGTCTTATCAGGCAATGACTTTACAGGCGGGGTTTCTGCATGAAGGCACATCATGAAACTGATTTGACCATGAAACTGATTTGAGGAAGCATACTGGTTTAATGATCTACAACAAAATCAAACTTTACCATAATAGGGTACTGAGTTTTTGTTAGGTAATCTCAAAAGGGGGGAAAACAACTTTCAGATGCCAGTTTTATTTTTTAGCTCAACTGTCAAGGTATGAAACATTCCTTATTGCTTTTTTTTTAATTTACAAGAAAAAGTTACTTTTTTAAATAAGTAACACCAGCTACTTTGTTTCCCATTTATTGGTTGACAGCTCCCATGTTGAGAGAGATCAGGAGTAAGTGCAGAGGCGTTAGTGAAGTTGCTGTAATCTAGTCTAAATGTAAACATGTATTCACTCATCTCACCTGCATTTAGCATTCCTCGGGATGCAGAAAAAAATGTTTTTGCATTCCACAGTTTTTAATTCATTTTGTTTCTGCAATCATTTTTGGTACACAAGCTATTGATGAATCATGATTCTCATGTTTGCACATCATTAGTGAATGAGAACCACTATCAGCAAATACAACAGATATGATAAGATTAAAGAAAAATCTGGATTAAAGGTTATGTTGTTGAATGGATGTTGGGGGAAAAATCGTATTAAAACTGTAATGCCCATTTGTTCTGTTTGATCAGCAGTTCTAATCAAAAATCTACATATAGCTTTTACATATAGTTGTTTTTTTGGGAAAACAAGTGAGCATACACGTGATTTATAAGCCCATCGCTTCATATTTGCAATTAAAAATATAATAATAATCATTATTTCCTAACGTGCTGTCAAAACATAATGAAGTGTCTAGATAAAAGATTAACCTTGGCCTTAATGCTCAGCTTGTTGGAAATTGATAAGAAAACACGGACAACTTTTAGTTAGCCTATATTTTTTTAACATGACCGAGGAAAGTCGGATTCAGGGACGTCAAGAAGACACGTTGTGCCATTAAAATGATTGCATAACCCTGACCCTTAACCCGCTGCACTTTGAAATGGATTATTTCACGTTGCATTTTCGACATTACAAAACCTTCTTTAGAAGCGTCTACTGCATCACCAGGGGCGGGTTTAAATTGATGGAAACTTTACACTGTATTATACAGCCACAACACGACAGAAGGACAAATTACTACATATTTGACACTACGAATAACAAACACCACAGACACATAAGACAGTACTTGCCCTCGTGAATAGGCACAAATGCAGAAATACCGCGCGTCTCCCCCCTCGGAAGAATGGACTCGTCCAGCCTGTATGACTGAGGGGTTTCCGCGTCGCGTGAAACGCTTGTCAGTGCTCAAGTGAGCAGGTAAGAACTTTTCTCAAACTTGCATGTCTTAAAACTATCTTATAGAGTTCCTTTCAACACAGCAGTCAGCTTGCGTTTATTAGATATTGCTCGATAATTTAGATATTGCGCCGCAGAAGTTTTGCAGTGATTGTGTCTTTAAGTTAGTTCTGTTGTTCTTCAGTTTTATAGAAATACATTAACAAAAGACCTCACACGGCAAAAACAATGTGTTTCATGTGAGAGTTAATTCTGCAATTTAATGTTTTCGTGTTTGCTCAGGTTTTTAGAAAACACATACTGATTTTCTAATTGCAATAAAAAACAATTATTCTTTTGCAAATTAAATAAAACACAATGTGGTTAAATGCGTTGTTTTTGGGATTGATGTTGTTGTTCACTGTTTGTCTGACGGTGTTTTAAATGTAAAAATGGTGTGTGAGAAATTTGCTTAAAATATGCTTAAATACAGTAAGTAATTAGCTGAATAAAATATGCAAAGAAAACGTTGACCTTAACTCTTTATTTGTATCACTATTGGTTGGTCTGCTGTGACATGCTGTATTGTAGTTTTGAGCTGGGTCATGTTATCTGATGCTGACAAAGCAGATTTAACAGATTTGTCTCATGCATGGTTCCCAATCTTTCAAATGTTTTTAATCCCCGAAGCATGAAAAATGGCCAGTCATGTTAACACAGTCCAGTCACAGGTTTAGTGCAGCCCTGACATTTAAAGGAGGATGAGCTTTTTTGTGTCCTCCTGGGTTTCCTTTAGATGCTCAGAATGGCATAGATTTATTCCATAAACACGGTTTGAACAAACAAGCAGCTTTGTCTTCTCAGGACATTAATTGATGGACTGGAGTGATTTGATTGTGGGTTATTGTGATGGTTTTATCAGCTGTTTGCACTCATTCATTCATTGAGTTGACACTGTGGGACACACGGATGAGTTGCTATGGTGGTGATGTGGACTTTGGAGCAGCAGGAGGCTGAACATGGCATTGCTTGTAAGTGAAGCTATGGGATAATACTAGTGTTGTTTGTCAATGGGTGATAAAGAAGGGTTGGATGGGAATAGCTTAGATCAGTTTGTTTTGACGTTGGACTCCTCATGTCGTGTTCCTGTCATTTTGACCTGTAGAGGACTAAGTCTTACTGACTTTGATAACACGGGGTATAACAAACTTTGGTTATTTTTCTCACTTTCTTTTTTTGACAGGTTTACAGAAATTGCTTAAAGTCTTATTCCTCGTAGCCTATTTGTTGCAGGGCTTTGTGTTTGTTTTAAGGAAGTGATTGCTCATAGACCTCGTCGATCTGAGCTCATGCACTTCTGCTTTCGAGTGAACATAGCCAGCATTTTCCACAAATACTGCTTCTTTCACCCAGAAACTGAAGTGTATCAGCTCAGATCAATCATAGCCTGCGCTAAATACATCAAATAAAGTGAGCCCAAGATTCAGCATGACCAGCGGTTTACAAGCACTAGTTAAACGGCTGGTCTTTTTTGACTAGGAAAACCAAATTAGGTAAAGGATGTCCAGCACAAGGGTTGAATGGAAGGACAAACGTGTTTCCTGATGATATTAATAATAATTGTCCGAATGCACATTTGATAGTAGTAGCAGCTTGAGTTGGGATGATGTAAAATGATCAGAATCAGTTACATCATTGTAGCATTTTATTATTCTGACTGTTTCTGTTTTATTAAAATGAACCATTAGTCTTTCATAGTTGCATGCATTTAGATCATGATAATAACCATACACATATAACACACCTCTATAAGTTACCATGACTAGGTTTTGTATGTGAAATGGTAGTCTAAAACCATTCACTGCACGAAAAGAATAATAATAAATACGCCCTCATGCCTTCGTTTCACTTCATTTGCCACAAAGAATTCAGATCAGGTTCGGTTTTCTGTGTTTTTGTATCCATAGCATGCGTTTTAATGGGAAAGGATGAGGTTGGTGTATACTGCGATAATTATAGTTATAGTTGATGATCTATCACCCAGACATGTTTGGTCTCTCTCAGCGGTGCTCCTCGTAACGATGGCAGACACGCAGGCCGATCACGAGCTGAAGGATGAGGACGAGCCCCTCTTCAGTAACCTGGACGTCTTCCTCTTCTCGCTCATCGCTGGCCTGATCATCTACTGGCTGGTCTTCCGCAAGAAAGCTGAGCCCATACCGGACTTCAAAAAGCTAGAGTCTACGTAAGTACCTTTACACCGCTCCTGTATCCATTCTCATAAATCAGCAGAGCGCTGGAAACCTCTTCACGTTTTTAGCTTTTTTTATTGTGTGCATACACCATGATAATGTAATATTGATAATATTGAATTGACTTTTTGGTAAATGTTTCTCCTGAACTGAATGTAGAAATTGCCTTTGTTTTTCTGTAGTGTTCACTTCACCACACAATCATTTGTATCAGTGTGTGTGCCCATTATAACCCATTATCTCAAAAGTCCTGTAGATAATGTTAAATAATGAACCGTCCCTGTTCATTGTCGCCTGTCGGTGACGCACTATCCGCGCTATCCTCGGGGAATACTACGGGAACACACATGGACATCGCAGTCTTCCTGGAGATAGTTTGTGTTTTCTTGGGCTGGAGCTGATTCTGCTGACGCTGGGGGTGCAGGGAGTGTTTATTGCTTGCCTAGCCTTGAATGGTGTCATTGGCAAAGGTCTTACTCAATGCCAGACACTACAGTCACTCCCGAGCTGTTCGTGAGATAAACCTCTCTCTCACATTACACATCACCTGGCTTCACACACAGACAGCAAGAGTTAGCATGAGATTAGAAGAATACATTTATCTATATTCAGAAACCAGGAAATCAGAGTAAAACTAGATAAAGTAGGCTTGGGAAAGCCGAGGCTGAAAGTTTGAAAAAGTTTGAAAAGTTTAAGTTAAAAACGTTTAAACAGTTACGATTTAAAAAAAATCAGTTTAACGTTTTCTGTTTAAAAGTTAGAAATAGTCAGATTATAAAGTCAGATAATAGACAGATACTAGCATGATTAGTATGTCACTAACATGTTGCTTGTATGATAAGCAAGTTACCAGCACTTTTCTAGCATGACTACCAAGTTACTAGCATGGTGTTAGAATTTGTTACTAGCATTTTGCTAGCATGATACGCAAGTTCCTAGCATATTTCTAGCATGATTAGCAAGTTCCTAGCATGTTCCTAGCATGTTGCTAGCATGTTTCTAGCATGATTAGCATGTTGCTAGCACGTTCCTAGCATGATTAGCAAGTTCCTATCATGCTGCTAGCACGTTCCTAGCATGATTGGCAAGTTCCTAACATGTTGCTAGCATGTTTCTAGCATGATTAGCATGTTGCTAGCACGTTTCCTAGCATGATTAGCAAGTTTCTAGCATGTTGCTAACATGTTTCTAGCATGATTAGCATGTTGCTAGCACGTTTCCTAGCATGATTAGCAAGTTCCTAGCATGTTGCTAGCATGATTAGCAAGTTCCTAGCATGTTGCTAGCATGATTAACAAGTTCCTAGCATGCTGCTAGCACGTTTCTAGCATGATTAGCAAGTTCTTAGCATGCTGCTAGCATGTTGCTAGCATGATTAGCAAGTTCCTAGCATGCTGCTAGCACGTTCCTAGCATGATCAGCTAGTTCTTAACATGTTGCTAGCATGTTTCTAGCATGATTAGCATGTTTTGCTAGCACATTCCTAACATGATCAGCAAGTTCTTAGCATGTTGCTAGCATGTTTCTAGCATGATTAGCATGTTTTGCTAGCACATTCCTAACATGATCAGCTAGTTCTTAACATGTTGCTAGCATGTTTCTAGCATGATTAGCATGTTTTGCTAGCACATTCCTAACATGATCAGCAAGTTCTTAGCATGCTGCCAGCATGTTTCTAGCATGATTAGCATGTTACTAGCACGTTCCTAGCATGATTACCAAGTTCCAAGCATGCTGCCAGCATGTTGCTAGCATGATTAGCATGTTACTAGCATGATTAGCAAGTTCCTAGCATGATTAGCAAGTTCCTAGCTTGTTGCTAGCACGTTCCTAGCATGATTAACACGTTCCTAGCATGATTAACAAGTTCCTAGCATGTTGCTAGCATGTTTCTAGCATGATAAGCATGTTGCTAGCACGTTCCTAGCATGATTAGCAAGTTCCTAGCATGTTGCTAGCACGTTCCTAGCATGATTAGCATGTTTCTAGCATGATTAGCATGTTGCTAGCATGTTTATTTATGTTTATTTTACATTAAAATGCAGCATCAGACAACAACAGAGACCTTTACCAAAAAAAGAAGCACCTTCATCAGGGCTGGCTGGACAATTCATTGAAAAATAATTTTTAAAAAATCCAGAAGCTCTAACACACATCAATTATTTGTTTTTTGTTTGTTTTTTTATCTTGGAAAGTATTTCCCAGGGTTGCCAGGTCCACAAAACAACCCTGATTATTATTCAAAACTACCCCATTTGCTCTTTTTTTTTATTAAAATGTGTTGTTGTTGAAAGTTTTTGTGAGTACTTAAACATTCAGATTTATTTTAATAGCTTAAAGTCAAAAGCAATGCATTACAATATTGTGTGGAAATGAACTAACTACATTTCTTATGTATGCGATGCATTGCCCTTTCTCGTCTGGGCTGGGCTTGCTTGATTTTAATATAAGAGAAGTTATATTTTTGGCAAATGTAAAAGCTCTTTCACACCAAAAGTGAAATGAACAAGCCTCAGGCCGAAGGAAATATGAATTCAAGAAACCTTTCTGTGCTGCTGTTCTGGATCGGATGAAGAACAGGATACAGAAGAAAGGTTTAAGTTATGTTTCGAGTTTGTTTTTCACTCTTATTATTCATTTTGAGGAATACTGGATCTGTGTTTGTGCAAGCGAGATGAGTAATTGATGAGTGTATTATTATAGTTCAGAGGCTACTAAGCAGGCACACCAAATAAAAATACATGCAGATTTTTTTTTTCCATTCATAATGACTGAACAGCTGTGACTCACGGCTCATATGTTGGCATTAACACTATCAATGTTCGGACTCATGGAGATCATGATGGCATGTTCGATGAGAGAAGTGCCTTCTGTTAGCAGCTCTGAAAGGTGTTTACTGTTAGCAGCTCCACAGGCCGTCTGAGTCTGCATGCATTAAACCACACTTAGCTTTATTTGTGTCTGCTTTTCTTTTCACGCTCGTTTATTCACGCTCAGGCTAACACTGTCCACTGTTTTGTTTTTCACATTAGACGTGCCAAAGCAAAAGTAGCCCAAAATGCATGTTTAAATTGAAACTTCAAGCTTTTTTTGTGATCACATGCAACTGTGTGTGGTTGCAAAGACCATTTCAGGCCCAATGTTTTAAATTTTGCACGCTAAATTCCAAATGATAAACCGTTCTCTTTGGTTCTTTGATGAACTGCGTGATTAATAGACGTAAACACAGCTCCGGCTACAATGTAGTACGATGTAGAAGTATTTGTAACTGCAGGTTAAATGCACCTGCATCGAACAGTGTGTAAGCTGCATTGCAAGGAATTTCTCTGCTTTCCGAGATTTCTCTTTCCACCATGTTTTTGCAGCGTTGCGCTGCGTTGTATTCAATCACGGGCATAGATGGATATGTGCATTAAGTCTTAAGAGTGTAAATGCAAACTAATAGATCTTTATTACATTCAGTTTGTCGTCATATCCAGTCTATGATTAGTAGCATAATCAGATTTCCGCCTGCATTATTTTTCAACGGAGGGCCAGCAGTTTCAGTTATTTACACGTGTTGATCATATTTTTTCCTTGCATCTCTTGAATATAAAGTTGGTCAGTCTCTTGTGCACATACAGTGGGCTCCTTTAAATCATCAAATATGTATCTGAAAACACAGTTAAAATAGTCTAAAGTCTTAGTGTATTTGTCTTGCATTCCTTGAAACGAAAAAAGCATCTGTCGAATCATTACTTAACAACTTTTGCTGACGTAATGAATCTTTCTGAATGGAAGTGATCGTGCTTTTGTCCCTAGCTCACCACATATACATGTGAGCATGTCAATCAAGCTGATTATGGCTTGTTATCGTCTTGCAGATATCCGCACTCGTCAGTCCAGCCCTTAATGTTGCATAGCAACTGCTTCACATATATTGTCTTTGCAGAAATTGAGTTTGGTTCTTTGTCTGTGAAGAATAGCTGGCTATTCATTGTGTAAAGTTCACAGAAGAGCTTGTTTTTAAAGAAGTCAACCACTACTTTGGTTCTGTTGATTCCACAACATTGATTTGATTCTAAGAAACTGCCAACGAGGCCATGTGAAACATAACATCAGAAAGTCGTGCGTTTTCTTGTGCATCTTCCCGTGACCAAGAGTTTAAGTGCAATGCCCACATCTCAAATCAACTCCGTCCTCTCTGTTCAGCTTTAACAGGTTACCTCATCCTCGCCCTCAGACCAATCAAGCGGTCGATGAGTTTGTTTCTTCTTCAGATTTGGAGAAATGTAGCATTACGTCGGTGTCTCAACAATGGATGCCCTGCAGAGAATGAGCTGATCTGGAGAAGACAAACAAACGCTGAGATTACTCGGCCTCATGTCGATCCAAACCCTTAAGACCTTACACAGCTGTTGATCCAGATCCAGAAACGTAGTAAAACACTTGTAATACAGTCCATGTGACATCATTGAGTCATCTTTAGTTTTGCAACCGCTATAGGAGAAGATTCTTTTTGCGCAATGAAAACAAAAATAACTCTACCATTCGACAGATGGCTCTCATCAAAGAAATCTTAGTTTGTGTTCAGAAGATGAACAAAGGTCTTATGGGTTTGTGACGACACAAGGGTGAGGAATTAATGACTGGCCCTGGGCAAAAATATTCAGAAAGCCTGTAAAATATTAAAATTAACGCAGATTTCTCTCCTGATTCAGACCAGAGCATTTTATTTAAGGGAGGAAGCGTTGTTGTAGATGATGCACTCGTTTGTTTAGTTCAACATGTCGTAACGATCAAGACACGAACAGATGGACTGGAGCGCTGTGGGTTATTGTGATCAGCTTGGACTCTCACTCTGAACACATTTGAGCTCATTATAGTTTTTGGCTGAACGATTCCTTTTAAAGAAGAGAGGAGTTATGTTACAGTCCCTCAGTGGTTCTTGTGTCTGAAGAGTTGGGCTGTTAGGAATGGCATTCATGCTCTCTCTCTCTCTCTCTGTTATGTTACTTAGAGTTGTGCTTGTGAAAGTACGTGTATCTTTTCAGTGGAGTTTGTGTTCGGCGAGGCCAGCCAAGTCTTTCTCTCGCGCTGCGCCAGGGGTGGAAAGTTGAGGCGCAGCACAAGCCCTCCTTTATGTTCAGCCTGTTTTCTCTCTCCCTCCCCGATTATGTGGAAACCATTTCCAATTTGTCTCGCTGCTCGCGTTGCCTGGCCTGTCACAGGAGGATCCCTTTATGATAGATGTGGTTGCCACGGCGACCCTGTTCTCCGGAGGGAGGGCCTGGCCCTCGCAGTCGCTCGCAGTCGCTGTCTTAAGAGCCCGATGCTAACGGACTGCTCTGTGTGTTTCTCTGGGATCACGAGAGGTCCTCAAGTTTTCTGTTTGTTTACGCGAGTGCTTGGGAGTGCTGCTGTGTGGCGTCCAGATGTTGTAAGGAACTGACATGATGCTTCACCGTCTCGACAGACCGTTCCTGATGGAGGAGGCATCTCCGAATCTACTCCTTCACATACAATTACATCCAAGCTCTCCTTCAGGTCCTCTTATGTGTCAGTTCTCTTGTATTTCATCGCGTATGGCGGTGGCTTGCGTTTCCGCTGTGCTCCGTAGTTAACGGTTCGTCTGGGGTCTGTCCTGGCGTCTTCGTTCTTCTGATCATGGGCTGTGTGTTCTCTTTACCCGAGGACCGGCTGGTCTCCATCGATAGGTGAGTGTTTGGACGAGCGTGATTTTTGTTTGCCTGAATGTGATGTTTCGGATGGTTCGCGTCATGAACCGAGTGAGTCAGAGGAGGCAGACGTGCAGAATGTGCTCGCTTCCCGCAAGATTGAGGAAGAATGAAAATGAAGCTAACATGGGAAATCTTTTCAGTTTGCAGTGTTAGTGTGGTCTCCACACAGGCACGAGTCGTAATTGTACGTCTTCGATCACTTGGTTGAAAGAACTCTTTTTATTCGATGAATGTAACTTTACATCATTGCTCTCTATAAATGTAGCCTGCGCTGCTGATTTTCTTTTTAGCATTAATGAGAGTTATAATCATTCTCTTGTCTAATGGAGGACAGTATCTTTAAAACACTGCTGTTTTCCATTAAATTCTGGGTTCAGCAGCAGTTTTGACTCATTAAATCACACCATTCACATCCTTGTGCAACAGTTGGCCGTGAGCCCAGAGTTTTTACACACTGAAAAGTCTCTCACGCTTTGTCTGTTCCCTGAACTCTCCTGAACTCTTGAACAATTGTGTGTTAACGTCTGCGTGTGTGTGTGTGTGTGTGTGTGTGTCAGAGAGAGAGAGTTGATGTAGAAATGGAGGCACATTCCCAGATGAAACTGAAGAATTGCACAGTTTGGTATCATTTGGGACAGATTCTCACGATGAACTAGTTGTTTATTAGTGCTACAAATATATTAATCCATGAGCATATTCGACATCCCTAATCCTTGTCAATAAGCAGCAGATTATGAGTCAAAGTCATAGTTAATGGTTTGGTAATAATGAGATTCGGAGCTTAAAATAAAGTGTGTCCCAAGCTTCTCAGCAAGTGCTTTGCTCTTTAATCTCAATGAGAAGGGGCTGATATGTCATTACTCTGGTATTAGTACTCTTCTTATTTATTCTTTAACATGTTTTACCTTTTGCGTAATCTTTGTATAAATCACTGTACAATACTTTCAGCGAAATTCTTTCATGATTTATATTTTTAGAGTAACATTCATATCAATGTGAAATTGTTGCAGTGAAACAAATTGTATTTTATTTATTATTTATTTTTAACGACAGCATGGAAAGAAAACCAACAAAATGATTACATGAATACAATTCTCAGTTTTCCATTCCTATATGGCAACAAAAAAAGCATTAGAAATAGTCATGCTATACATTTGTTTATGTCTGAAGATGTGCTGTTTCTCTGGGTGTTGGTGCTTCACACAGTGACAATGATATACAGATTATAGCATTTTTCCTCAGACAGTGCTGGGGACCATGTGTCATAAGTTAAATGACACATGACAATTTTAAACAATTTAAATCAAGAGTAACTTGAGAGTGGCTGTGTTTTGTTTTATTTATTTTATTTTATTGCTTTTAATGAATCCATCTTTTCCCAACAGGCAGAACACGGCACACTTTCTCACTTAGTTATTTGATTTCTTTTTCATTTTAAAGGTGACATTTGGTGTTTAGTTGCTGTAATCGGGTCCTTATTATAATATCACCGCCCCTTAATCTGCATGTTTCCACCCACCTCAAGGTGTGCTGGTTCTGACACCTTTGAGAAAGTGTGATCTGTTCTGTGTTTGACGAGTCCCAGCCTCAGGGCATTTATTGCTGTGTTTATTAGGGGTGTAACGGTTCACAAAAATCATGGTTTGGTTCGATACGATACAGTCGTGTCACGGTTCAGTATGTTTTCGATACCCCAAAAATACTATTAAAAATAATTTTTTCCCACATTTTTGTTTATTAAAACTAACATAATATGACCTTGTTTTTCCCCCCTTTTCTTTTACTTTGAACAACAATGGAGCTATACTTC
>JAUMHG010000059.1:1028572-1051696 GCA_032359395.1 Enteromius anoplus | reverse complement strand
ACTAGTAAATATCTCCTATAATATTGAAATTAGACTAGCAATTAACCATGAACACAAAAATTACACACCACACAAATTTTGCTTTTAATTGAAAGAAAACGTTATTTTAATCGTTATTTTCATCGATCAATTTCTTACTTTTACCTTGTGGTCAATCTGCACAAGATTACCAAAGTTTGTCTGATTTGCGGCCCCTTCAAATACAAGAGAAGAATTCAATCTACGTCAGAGCTTCCACAAAATCTCTGTACAGCGTCGATGGCAGGGCGGCAGGAGCGAATTTTGACGCTCTCGCCGGCGGCGGTGTGAACGCACAGGTATAGGTTTCCGTAGTGTGCTGAATGCATGTCATTATTGCAGACCAAGCCATATATATTTGCCATGTCGCCTAATTTTCATTTTCTTCATTAATGTATTGTTTGCATATCAGATATTCTATATAAAGATTGATTACATGCAGGGACATTTTAAAGAAAAAACAAGCAGCACACATCGTGCTTGTCGTCACATAATGGCTGCGTCAGAAATCGCATACTGCTTAAGTAGACTACATTTAAAATTTAACGTATTACCCGAACGTTAAAACAATAGGTGTGTTCGAGATGCATTAGCACTACACTAGCCTGCCGCCGGCTGGCGAGAGCAGCTCCTTGCAGTCGGGGGAGGAGTAAAGAGACGGCCGTCAGGTCGGACACTTATAGGTTTCCATCTTGGTAAATAGCATCCGTTTTTTTTTTTATGTTGTATTTGTTTGCACCCGTTTTGAAGATTGTAACCTGATGTTATTTTGACATTGCCAAGTTGTTTGTTTAATAATTGTTCAATAAAAAAAACAAAAACAAAATAAATACTATAGGTTTCCGTAGTGCTGAATCAACTGATCGAAAGGCGGCTGTAGCGCCGATCAAAGTCGGACAAATGATCTTGTGACTTTTTTCAGTTTCACTAAAGAAAATGGTTCTAAATAAAATTTTAATTTGGTGTCTGTTTCCTGAACGAATCTGTTTTTGAGTGAATCACGAGTCAATGATCCATTCATAAGCACTGGATTTTTAAGTGAAGCAGCCGTTTAGAACTAATCGTTTGAATAAATGATTCAGTGAATCACATTCTCAAACATGCTGCCACCTACTGGTGGTTTTAGTGTCATATCTATCTTTGACAAATTTTGAATAAGGTAACCTGGCTCTCTCCATTAACATATTCATGGAAGCTAATGTGGCGTTAAAAGAGGAAAGAAAAAACTATCTTAAACCAGCCAAGGTACAAACACAAAAACGCAGTAGGCAAAATATCATTCAGTTATCAATAAAAAAATATATATATATATTTTGGGATATCATTTGTTGTCTATCCACAGCCCTAGTTTGAGCCAATAATGCTAATATTTGACTTTTCTTTCTAATTGATTATGTATTTATCTCCTAAAGCCTCTCTGCAAGACTTACGGAAAGGAAAGGAAAGGAAGTAACTTGTGGTCAGGTATGATTTCCCATTCTAGGAATGAGTGCTCTGCATTTAACCCATCCACGCACACACACCCGGAGCAGCAGGCAACCATTGCCAGTTGGAGGAACGGTGCCTTGCTCAAGAGTCTAACCTCGGTTGTGTTATCGAAGGTGGAGAGAGCACTGGATATTCACTAACTCCACCCACAATCCCTGCTGGACCTGGGACTCGAACCCACAACCTTTGGGTTACAGGTCCGACTCTCTATCCATTAGGCCACGACTGCCACCATTATCAGCGAGCGTTCATTTCAAAAGCAGCATCTCTGATGGTATGGAGGTGCAGAAGTACAGTAACAGTACAAAACTTCAGAAACTCTTACTGTTTTGAGAAGTAGAGGAGATGCTGCACCGTTTCTGAGAACACATGACCCCGTAGACCTGGAGCTGGCATCAAGTTAGAAATGAGCTCATTCAGTGGAGAAAAGTGTACAGTTTCTCAGTTTAAACATTTGTTTTGTTATCTATGTTCTAGTGTGAATAAAATATTGCCTCAAGTGATTTGAAATTCTTTTAGTTTTCATTTTATTCAAGTTTAAAAAACGTCCCAATGTTTACAGAGTTCAGGCTGTGTCACACTTCAAAACTATATAGCCTGGTTATGCAATTAATAATTTACCATAACAGTGCCATTATTACCACCAAATATGTATCTCAGTAGTTGTAGTCTGTATTTCATTAGGAATGATTTGGAGCCAGTGGGAAGAGGGTCATATACACTTCTCATACAGCTCACTGCGCTTGGACTGAAAGCTCTGGCATTATTTCCTCTGTGAGCTCAGGTAATATCATCCAGTGCTCCCACATACCTGATCGCTTAAAATAAAGGGTATTATATATGTTAAAGTAAAGGTAACAGATATTTCCCATGTGGAAAATATGCTATAGCCTACTAATTACACAGAATGATGTAAATTGTCTATGACTGTGTCGTGATGAGATCATTTCTGTAGTGTCGTCAATACATAATGCAGAGGTTCTCCAGGGCGTTTCAAGATCTAAATGTGTTTTGAAACAAGTAAGACAATACAGCTGAAAATCAAGATAGAGAATTCTCCAGATTTGCAAACCATAAAAATCAAGCAAAATGCATTTAGTTATGATAAGCTGTGAATCTAATTTAAAAGAATTACTCCACTTTTATGGCTCCGAAATTTTTCTTTTTTGCTATGCACTTTGTTTGTGAACTTAGTGAGACATAGGAATGGTGTAAAACATTGCACGCGGCAGGTGACGTCACAGAGTATCGTACTGCGGCTACAGCATCATCACCAGAGAGAGAGAGATGCGTGCATGAAGGAAACAGACAAGGAGCTTTAACATACGTTTGATCTTTTATTTTGCCATTATAACCCTTCACATGCACGCGCACGCGCGCACACACACACACACACACACACACACACACGAGAGGGAATCGGAGAAGTGGGAGTGGTGCGTGTTTCACTGGTAGAGCAGCTTTCAGCGCACACTCACATCACATCCAGTCTTCAGTGTGGCGTGACCCGCGGAGGTGAGTGACTTTACATGACTCCATCACATTGGTGCAGGGTTTCTCTGATGCTCGCTGCTTTTGATGATGAGGATCAGTCAAAACTGCAATGGCCATAACAACACCACGACTACGCAACTTGCTGTTATTAACTGCTAAGTGCATAAGGGAGTAAACATAAACATAACTGTGTTAAACATAACAGTAAGCATGTTTATGTTAAGTGCATAACAGAGTAAACATGTTTATCTAATACAATCTATTTAACAATTCTATCTCGTGCGCGCTTAATCTGTTATCACGCGTGTAGAAATTCCCATCGGTACCGTCTACTTGAGAATGTTTCTACTGTGCATCAGAAAATCTGTCCTGTTAACAACATGTTTAGTGTTTCTACTGTTGCCTGGATATCAATTATGACTCTGCAGTTGACATTGCTGCCCGAAGTCTGTTGTTAAGTATAATCAGTTTTGTTTATGCTTTGTGTGTGTGTGTGTGTGTGTGTGTGAGAGAGAGAGAGAGAGAGAGAGAGTGTGTGTGTGTGTGTGTTATCCTGATCTTACGCCACAGGAAAAAAAATTACATCTACAGCTACAGGAATACTTAATACAGCCCTGTGAAATGATTAACCGGGCAACCTGATGAGCTAATATAGAGTTAACCAGCTTTATCGTAATTAGAATTTGAGTAGAATATGAATGAAACTGAGTTTAAAATAAATGAAATGATTATTTTTATGTTCACTTCATGCAGTATTGTTAAACTAGCGATATAGTCTTGTTATGCAATGAATAATTTACCATAATAGTGGCATTTTAACTCCAAATATGCACCCGGTTGTTGTATTACTCTGCATTTTATGTAAACGTAAGTGTAAATGTTTGGCTTGTTGCTGACAGGGGTTACTCTGAGTTTTGCACCTGCACCTACAGATGTAGATCACTCCTGCAGGGCTTTACACACGTTGAAGGATGACCTTTAATTGCCATTGAGCTTAATATCAACAGTTAGCACATGTAAACATGGGTCGTTTCATCAAAGCACTCTCTTCATGCAATGGTCAGATGGTCCCTGATGCGATTACTGCTGAAGGGAAATAAAGTAATTACAACAACATTTACTAAAAGACGCTCTCACTAGTTGGGTTTCCATCCAAAGTTGCGTATCTAGCTCGTGTGCAAAATGAAGTATTGCATAAAACATTAGCGAACAAGGAACACTGTAGAATAGGTAACACTTGTTAACTAATAACTACTACTATCTTTTCCCTCACTACATTCCTAATTGTCTGCTTATTAATAGTTGTGCGGCAGTTGTTAAGTTTAGCTATTGGGTAGGATTAGGTCATGTGCTTAATTACTACTAATAAATGGCTAATATTCTAGTAATATGCATGCTAATAAGCAACTGAGGTGTAACTGTAAAATGAAGTGTTACCATCATTTTCATATATAATAAATTAATTGCGCCTCAGAGCAAGCGGACGAAATATATGCAGTCATTCTTCTGAAGATGAATGCATTGCTGCTGTTTGGGAACAGTTCTGGGAGGACATTATCCAGAAAACAGGCATAAAACGACCTCAAGCGAGCATGTTAAGGTATTCTTATTCTAAATTTGGCATTTCCGTCACTGGTTTCTGATGCAATACTTCAAAATGCGTTGATGGAAACAGCTGGGACTGCCCACTCAATACGTAAATGTGTATCATTAATGTTTATTTTGTTTCGCATGATAAAATTGTTATCAGTCGTAACAGACTACGGCCCTAAAAATAAATAATGGAATACATACTCGTTCACGTCATAAATGCATGTGGCATTGTTTGATACGTTCTTTTAAAGCCATACAGCACTCCTAAGCACCATTATTACACCCCGTGGTATTATCTGTTGTGGTTGGGTCCATTGTGCTCTGTCAGTGTGTAAGGAAGCACCTCACCCTGTTGTCTTCCCCCAGCAGCTCGTAGCGCGGCTGTGTCGGTCCTCCACATGGATATGAAGAACATGAGAGAGTATGTGGGCTGGCTGTACTATCAGTACCTGCTCATCACAGGCATCTATGTGCTGGAGCCGTGGGAACAGTCCATCTTCAACTCGGCCCTCTTTACTATGGTGGCCATGGTCATTTACACCTCCTATGTGTTTGTTCCTATTCACGTGCGGCTGGCGCTGGAGTTCTTCTCTGAGCTGGTCCGAGGGCAACCGGAGAGCACAGTGGCCCTCATGAACTAGCGACGAAGGAAAGACGTTTTTTTTATCAAACTGCTGTGTGATTGTTGGCTTGTTTATTTTCTGCTCAGGAACAAACGAGCCAGGCGAAATGAGCTGTTGTCAAAAGCCATGCCCAAGCCCTTCAAGTCTTCCACGTTTGCCTGGATTCTGTGTGCAAAGATTTGGATGGATTCCCACAGGAGTTTATACACGATATCACCCATCACATGTGGACACTGCTTTGCGATTGACGTCCTTGTCATCACTGATGGATAATAAGAAATTTATGATTCTGACTCTTTATTAGGAGTCCACGATCAAATTGAGATATTGCTCGTCCCAGTGCAAATAACAAGTTGTTTTTATTATTGCATACTGTTTTTTTATATTCTGGAAGTTTTGTAATCACCTATGCAATGTGACTGCTCTACGTGTTTATATTTAAACACAGATTTCTGCACTTAAACACAAATCAGTGGGCTTTCATCAGAGCCCTGTTGATTCTGGTGGTGGCGGGACGGTCTTCCATCATTTCTGGAGGCACCGCTGCTGATATAGAATTGCATGCACACAAATATTCACATGGAATCTGTGCCCTGCAGATCTGGAGCAAGCATCATTCACTATTTTATAAGCACTTGAACATTTATTAAACACCTATGGTTATTATATGTTGTACTCACCGCTCAGCTGATCACACGTTTAAATCAGTTCTACCGATTTTGGATTGTGTGTAATAGAGTATGTTTCATAAATAAATACATTTCACAAAATACTCGTCCCATTTTCTGTACTTTCTTTCAGAACTTCTGATGTAAAAGCCTCAAAGAATATTTTGGAAATCCTGCAGGCCTAGGACTTTCAATTTCAAGAGGGCATTTGTTTATATATTCATACGTGAAATCGTACAGCAGGAAAGCAGCCATACTGGTTTTCTAAGTCCGGAGTTATTGCTGCCTCGAGGGCTTATGTAATACCTCTCCAGCAATCTGGTTTTCCCACCTGGCTTTATGAAGACTTTGGCACACCTGACAATCTTTCCCACAAGATGCTTTTCTTCTGCAGTGAGATCTTGTATCATATATCCACCGACACAAGTTTAATAGAAAGTTTAATGTAACATTTTAGGACAGCCAGCAGTAAATATGAGACAATTATGACTAATTTACCTTCCTCTTTTTTCTTCTTCACTTCACTGCTTCTACGCCTGCATCTGCTTTTCGCTCAGTTTGTTATTTGTAACAGAGCTGGTGTCACACACCACACATCAGCTTTCACAATGAACACATAGCAAAGCAATGTTATGATTACAGTCACAACTCATTTATTCCATCATATTGCAGTTTGATGGGCAGTTTGTGTGTAAATATGTTTTGGACGACTTCTACTTTCAAAGTCATTTCTAGCTAGAAACTAAACATTCCATTAGTCATCCCCAAAGCTCTCTATATATTATGCTGCCTGAGAAGTCCAGGAGGTACTTTCTTGAACAAAAGCTGCCTGCTAGGTCATTACCTAATCAGTGAGCGAGGCATCGAGTCAGCTGCCTAAGCTTTCAGATGCAGCCATACATGCTCTGTGTCCCAGTGTGCATACAGTCCTACAGTCCCACACTGGGACGCAGGCATGTAGTCTTTCTTAAAGAGTTGATGATCTGAATCAGGTGTGAGTGTGTCACAGAGGACTGAGCAGCTACTGCAACCCTGTACAAGGTTTTTACTGGAGAACTACACTGACTGGATCTATCCGATTATGCTGACTGGCAAGTCACTAAGCAATTTTTCAATCAATTTATATGAAATGAGTCCGTGTCCTTTACCACATCAACAGCAGAGAAACATAAACAGATGCTATCCAATTATATTTTTATCTTGTGTTAATAGTGTTTGTTCTGAGCTACACTTAACCTTGTTAAATGACTAATCAAATAATAAAACTAAGACAGAACAGTCTGTTTTCTGGATACAGATACACTAAACTAGGATCTACTAAAAAACTGAATGCATTCAAGAGCACAGTGGCCTCCAAAATCCATGGAAGACATTTGGAACAACCAAAATTCTTCCTAGAGTTGGTCCGCTGAACTAAGAAATCAGGGAAAAAGCACTTCTTCCTTGGTTAGAGAGGTGATCAAGAAACTGATGGTCACTCCGGATGGTGGAGATGGGAAAAACAGAAAGACACCCATCCACTGATCTGGGCCAGTGACCAAACGCTGCCCGTCCCTTGAGGACCCTCTTCAGTGCATGACACATGTTAGCTCTCTTGCCTGGGAAAAACCTCAATCCCAAGTGACATGTTTAGGGGGAAACGAGGCACAGCTAATCATCTGCGCAATACCATCCCGATTGTGAAGCGTGGTGGTGGTGGCAGAGGTGTGTTTTAGTGACAGGGAGACTGGTCTGGTAAGGACAAAATACAACTACAGCAAAATATAGAGATTTTGTTAATGAAGGCCTGATCCAGAGAACCCAAGACATCAGGTTCACCTTCTAGCAGAACATACTAGCTCACAGCCAAGATGAACTTGAACCCAATCAAACATCTCATTAGCAGACCTAAAAAATGGCTTTCCATCAGTGCTTGAGAGGTTCTGAAAAGAACAATGAAAGAAATTCCCAAATCCCTAGAGTATATGGAAAGCTTGTCACACTGTAGAAGGGTTTGGACACTATTCCGTTGGCATCGATACATAGCACACTGAACTAAAAACACATTATATACACAAGCAACAGGTGAACAAATTCAATGAGTCACCATGACAACAAACTATGAAAAAAAGGACATGATTAGAAAACAAGAAGAAATCACAACAACTGTATTTTATTTTGCTTGCTTCTGAGTTGATGCCATATTTGCTTGAATATGAAAGTACCTAAAATGCTTTAAAGGATATTGATGTAGAGCTTTGATACATTTGCGTGACTTCCTGTGTTCTTCCTGTGCACTAACACACCTGAGCTTGCTAACCAGTGTCTTAAGGATCATTAGAACATCACAGACAGGTGAGTTTTTATCAGAGTTGGAGCCAAACTCTGCAGTGCTCCGGACCCCCAGGGAAAGATTTGAGAAACCTTGGCTGGACCTTGGATGTTTGAAAATCACCACAAATGTTACTAAGAGGATACACAAGGGTGAAGATGAGGTCAAACAAACAAGACTACAGCAAAGAAGGCAAAGAGTCCTAAAACAATATGATGGTGTATGAGAAGATGGAAGGACATCCAGCAATCAGGAATAAACCACAGAGAGTGATCTTGAATTGGAGTTTCCCACAAGCCACTCTTCAGATACTGCCAGCATTAAGTGTGAAGGACACCTGATACCTAACTGAGAGGCACTGAACAGAATCTCCAATATTACTGTTTAGAGTTTGATTATAGAGTTCGTAGCTTAGCTGATTTTGTGTTTTGTGGAAGAGACTTTATATTGTTACTATTGTACAGTGGCCGAGAGAGCTCAAAATTTAAGAAAATACATGCAACCAGAAAAAAACACATGCAAACTGCAAATTCTGACAACGCAACCAAACACAGAAACCCTGCAAACAGCACGGACCACAACGGAATTGTTTCAGGGGGACATCAAAAAGTAACGAACCCATCTTGGACCTGATTATTTGTTCCATGGCTTTTGGTCAGAGCAGAGATGTTGTCGCTGAACTAAAAGGTGAGTTTTTTTTGTGTTTATTTTAACAACCTGAACATACAGTCTTCTGGGTATAATTAGACTAATATGACGAATTACACACTTAACTGTGAAACATTATTTTACTGCTATGTTAGCTAGAGTTACTCTCATATGGGTTCGTCACTGTTTAAGGTCCCCCTGGAACATTTCCGTTCTGGTCCGTGCTGTTTGCAGCGTTTCTGTGTTTTCAGCGCCTCTCTGCGTTTGGTTGCGTTGTGAGAATTTGCAGTTTGCATGTGTTTTTTTGCAGTTTGCAAGTGTTTGCTTAAGTTTGCAGCGCGCTGAGCTCTCTCGGCCACCGTACTATTGCCTCCTGTGAAACTTATAACTATAAACTGAGCCTCAAACAAGAACAACCACAAGGGAGTCTTCTACGTCATTCTTCACCTGCGAGTGGGTGAGTGCTCCATGGTTTAAGCTAGATTTGATTATCCTTATCCTATCTGAATGATCGGAGATAAAAGGACACACTGAGTAACAACATGTAAAACAAACACATGGGACACCCTGATGCCAGAAGTAACTATCCTCCATAGCTTACATCCTTTCCACACAGTGTTACCAAGTTCTGAATTCATCAATGCAGTGAAGGGAAATACATAAAGTTCAGGGCAAAAGTGTTGTAGCTCTGCTTCAGCCACGTGATACACCTAATTCAACAAATTATATCACGTGCCAGAAATTCATCCAACTGGTCTGACTACCCTCGGGAAAGGTTAATAACCTTTGTTACCCCTATACGCTGCACCAATGTCAACCAATGTCAAATTTGGCCTGACTCAAGAAAGAGTTTCTGATGGAAATTGCATGGTGTATGCCCATCTTTAACAGTTCTCCAAACATAAACAATTCCAAGAGTTTCAACCATATGCATTTGCACAATTTCCTGATCTAATCTGAGTTTCAGGTGTGCGAGGTGAGAATCAGCAATAATTTTTTTAGAATGGGTGGTTAAGATTAGTTATTTCCAAAATAGTTATTTACTGTACGGTAACGTTAATCCATTCACAACGTGCAGGATATGGCACTTTCACCTGAACAAATATAAACCCTACTGACGTAAACACACCCAAACATACATGCTGAAATATCCAGTTCTTTCCTGCTGTAAAAGAAACTACAATGAGCTGAATTCAGACATGCCCTGAGCTCTGTCTATTCATTTCACCGACGACAGAGAATGAACACATGGCATTGCCGCCCACTCGGTGTTCCTCTTTCAACGTTTACTCAAGGCACGTTTTTGAAGGAATGTGTTTAATGAGTAAAACACTGAAGGGTATGGAGCCGACCAGAATAACAAAACTGTGCTTGAAGACCTTCAGGTAGATTTATCCATATATAACTGAGCTTCATCATCAATAAAAACCGGCATTCATCGAAGGTGCTTCACCATGCTTCAAAGTCAAACACCCTCACACTGAAGCTGACTGAAGAACAGGTGTAGCAGTCATCAATGACCTGTTCTCAGTGTAATAAATAACCCCATAAAAGCCACCAAAGAAAGGCGTTTATAGCCAAAGACAAATCTCTGCAATTCATTAGGTCCTGGAGCGAAGGAATTTGAATATGTAGGGAGTGGTGTTAGCCGCAGGGAACAAACCTGGCTAATAAAAATCCATATATGACATGAGAACATGCGTCACAGTCAGCACGTCAACACTCACAGAGCTGGACAGAGGGCAAATAAATCAGTCACGTAGATCCCATTAAAGAACCAAAAACACATCTATTTTAATTGTAAAATTAAATGAAACTTAGAAGGGGTACGTAAGATAAAAATGTTTATTCTTCCGTTTACTCTTTTTAATAAACATAATATTCCCTTTTTATTCCTGTTCATCAGATCTCACAACTCTACTGTAATGAGTAACCAGCCACAAGAATAAGAACCGACCCTGAAAACGTCCTTCTGCTTGCTGTCGTTTCAGTGCAGACCTTACAGAACTTATAATAAAGGAGCTGCTTATCAAGCTTTCTGATTGTAATGTTGCCAGGTTTGACACTTGTGTTTTAACATCTAGACTCATATTTGAACAATATAACGTGTCAAATCTACACATTTTAGTTCTTGGATAAGAGGATGGTCGTGAGCCTGGGATGCAGGGATCCTGGAATCCATACCCGATAAAGAATATGAGGAGATATAAAATAAACTGGTATTACACAAAATGTGTTTCACTTAACACACTAACAAAATAACAAGAGAAAGAAAACCAAAGCGATCTTTTATTGAAAAAGTGCTCATGGAGTGTACACAAACACAGGTTAGCCCTAGTTAATAGTCTAGTTTTTTTTCCTGCCAGGTGTTTTAAATATAGCTCAAAAAAAACGACAACCACTCGATTCAAATTATTCTCATCCCCAATTATACAGAATTCGGTTTGAAGATTAACATCACTACAGGAGTCAGTTCAACCAGACGGGGAAGAAATACATAGAGACAATGAAACTCACACAGAGGCCATGAAAACTGACCAAGTTCAATATCTCTGTTGAAGGAATTTAATATAATTTTGGATCAAGACTACTTTGAGAGAAAGACTGACACGAGAGGAGCCGTTATTGTTGATGAGTCAGTGGTGAATCAAGAGAACATCAAGACCAAAGGAAGCGCGGTACACTGCTGAATCTTCACCAAACCACACCATTGGGACTGATGTTGGACCAGTGAACGCCTCTTACACCCCGGCCACGAAGAAAAACTGCCGACCAGAGTCAAGAGAACGGTCCAGATTAGTCCCAATCCTGTATGAAACCAATAAGTCTGAATATGATCAGATCCTCTCAAGTCATTCACTATGTACTGCCCTCTTATGTGCTGCTCAGCAAAATAAAGGAAGTCGTTAAGCTTGTGATGATACGAGGATGAGTAAATGACAGCATTTTCATTTTTGGGTCAACCATCCCTTTTATTTTTCAAACACCTGTCATGTAGGTTTAAATATTGTATTTATTACAGCACTGCACCAGCATGACGTTTGTCTGGCTCATTTTCTCAGTCGGTCATCATATCAGCTCCTTCTGCACCGGTGGCGTCGTTCAGGCTCAGATCCTCCAGCATCTCGGCCAGAGAGATCCTGGGAGCGCCGTCGTCATCCGTGTCGCTCTCCACAGGGATCTTAGAGGCGTCTGCAGAGGGAAAAATGATCCTGGTGTGAATACGGGGAGAATATAAATCAATCACACGGTCAGCGCCGGAGCGTTTCTCTACCTCTGAAGATGTTGACGTTCTTCCTCAGCATCTCATCTTCCTCCAGGTCCTCCAGGAACTCGTTGTATTGTCTGTGAGAAGAGATGTGCGCCATCAGAAGGGATAATGATGACTGATGTTCCGATTATAATTCATGTTTTGTTATGCTTAAAGTCTTAATCATTTCATAACCACAGAAGAGATTGTGCTGTCAAACCATTAATTAACGTGTATATTTATAATGTATATATCTATATTCATATAACTAATATTATATTATATAAATAACTTTAATATATAAACTTTTTTTTAAAATATATCCATGCATGTGTGTATAAATACAGCAATACACACACACATACGTAAACGAAAACGTTTATTTTGGATGCAAATAACTGCGCTGAACCGTGAGTTTGACAGCGATTACGTGCGTGTTTTATTTGAACTCAAGCTGACAATGTGCGCACTCATATTTACTCCAGATAAAGGAGAATCATCAAGCATAAACCCTGACAGGGAAGCAGTCTTACTGTAGGTTTAAACACACCTGAAGTGTTTGGCAGGTAAAAAAGGTGAGTCTGACATGTCAAGACATGATGATTAAAAACACCTGCACCTGTCAGATATAGGTAGCATGGTTTGTGTACTGCTGTAGTGTTACACATTTCCAGCTTCAGCATCAGCTCACATGACCTCACTTAACTAAATTCACTTTTTCTTTATGCTTGTATCCAGTGCTTGTTTGTATGAAAGTCTCATCTCATTACTGCAATGCTTCTAAATTCTCACGGTTCGGTCGATTTTTGCAATGATTTGTTCTTTTTTTTTCATGCTCATGATTTGAGACGTCACTCACCTCTCCTCGTCGGTGTCTGTAGCGTCTCTCTCTCGCTCCAGCTCCCTCAGCTTCCACACTCGGTTCTTCACACGCTTCACGCGGTCGTACCTCTTCTTTATCAGCACCTGGACAGAAGCAGCACGTGTTCGTATCGTTGCTGATGCACTGATAGTTGTGTAACAGTTGTCTGAACGCATTACATTCCTTTCCATCCAAGTGATCTGACATTATCAAGATGAATGTGTTCTCTCGGTTCTTGTCATACTTTATAACCTCTAACAAATAAACTGTGATAATGTGAGAAATGTTTTGGACCGTATCTATTTGATAAATGACGTTAACCCACCAACAATATACAAATTCTCTTCGTTTCTACCGGTAAATCGAAAAGGATTGGTATCAGTACTCAGCAGCAGGAATAAAACGAGTACTGGGAAAGTTTTTTTTGTACATTACTCGACATGTTTTGTAAATGTATATCTTTTTAATTCACACAGGCCGACTCTCTACCGTTTAAAATCACGCCGTATTAATCGACCCTTCTGAAACATCTTCTGAAATATTACAGAAAAGACGTTTTCTATTTTAAATAGTCCGCAACATTCTTCTACATTTTATTCAGAATATTCTTTGAAATGCTTTGCTGTCACTTCTGATCAATGCATTCTTGCTGCGTCGAAGAAAAAACCTCTCAACACATTAAAAACTAAAAATTAATTTCAAAAGGCACTGGCTCTGAAAGGGAATTTAGTCTCTGATTCAAAGGCAGGCAGGCTTGTTTGAGAGTCTAAACACTTTGGAGAGACTGTTTTGGAGAGTATATATATATATATATATATATATATATATATATATGTGTGTGAAGAGTCTTACCACATCAGGAACATGGTGGGGGTTCATCTTGTTGAGGAACTCATCATTGATATTGGCATTGGCAAAATCAAAACTAAGGTAAAAAATAAAAATAGCATTTTACAATCAACACTATCCATTTCCCAGCTTTCTGCACGAAGCCACCGAAGTGAACTGACCCCAGCACCAGATCTCCGATGTTCAGCAGGTGACCCAGGAACGTTCTGCAGTGATACTGATGACCCGAGTCCATCTCCGACGTCTTCTGGACCCAAACCTCAGCCAGCACGTGCTGCAAACACAAAACACCATCCGATGATGCACCACATCCATCTCGAGAGTGTGAGACGCATTCAGTGTAGAGCCATGATTGACGATCCCAGCGTTACACTGAAGCACATCGTCCTGTGTTTGGACGAGCCCTTCTGTGCCTCGACGAGATAAGGCACGGTTAAGGTAACGCATCCACATGCGTTTAATCTTTGGGTTGGAACAAAATGAACGTTTAAAAACAACACTTTTACTTAGAATACAAATGATTTTCATGTTTCGTTTACACAACCAGAAAACAATTACTAGACTTTGAATACACAGCATGAGGAACACTAAGGCCTGGTTTCCCAAACAGTACATCTAATTTCAGTTTAATTAGTACATTTAAATCATTTCTATAAACACGCCTGTGAAAAATCCTTACTGGCGTGCATCTAAAGACATGTTTTCAGATCAGTCAGTGCAAGTCTCCTGAGTCTCTAGAACTCTGTGAAACGTTACTGCAGAAGCAGAGATAAGCTGTCAAAAACTAGCAAAGGTCTTCTTTCACAGGGTCGGTGACTACATCTGCAAGCTAACCATGCTAACAGCTGATGTCGCTGTGATTTGAGAGATATTTTATGATCTGTTTAATCACTACTGTGCAGCTCTTGTTTATTGGAGCATGTGGGAGCTTTACCTTGTTGGATTTGAGCCCGGCGCCGGCTCCTGACCTCTGATCCCTGATCATGTCGATGTCCATGACGATGAACTCCTCCAGCTGACGTGGGCCACACAGACTGCTGAACGGGTGACGCCAGAACGTGTACCCGTCCACCTCGGCAACTGAAATCAAACACACTCTGTAATGAATCCAACTCAAGCTACCCCACTCTCCGGCGAAGACATTGTGATTGACAGCAGTTTATAAAAAACATTTCGGCACAAGTTCATATTGATGTATTTGGTAAACTCCAGTGACTCCAATTGACTTATTGTGCGCTCCAGGGTCAGAAATCTGCAATGCATGATGGAACCGATCGCTCTAATATACTGCTCAAGAAACGATTATGACTATTATTTGTTTTTGAAAATGCATTTCCAATTTAATGAATCCTTGGCGAATAGAAGAAAAACAAATCTTTGAATACAAGCAACATCCCCAGAAAGACAGAAGGCATGAGTATACACTCAAGACCACCCCAAATAAACTCAAGAAGAACATGCATGTCGATGCAGCACAACACAATACAACAATAACTCTGTGTGCCGTTAGGAAATCACATATCATGTTACAAGCGAGAAAATAAGCCCAAAGCCACCTGAACAACAAGCTACTGTTACACGAAACACTGGATACAAGCAGAAAAAAGTCATGCACAGGGCATCTAGAGTTCAGGGCAGAAAAATGTCATCAAACCTGAATGGATTATTATTGCAGCTTTCCTCAGACGCCCGTGCATTCAACATCAGGCAGTATTGAACTCATCTTATCTGCAAAGCGTCATCTTTGTCTGCTAATTCTGATGAGGTTTTAATAAGTGTGCAGTAACTCACTCTGCAGGGTGTTGGGGTCGATCAGGTGTATGGAGCTGGTGACCCGGATACACACACACACCTGACCCATGTTTCCCAGACTCTGGGCGAGCCGTGGAGACAGACACACCACGTTATCCTGCCAGAGAGAAACGGTTTTACTTTCTGAATCTACGCGTTGCATGTGAAATAAGTCCTCGAGTGTGTGAGCTGAAAATACAGGACAGAATAAGGAGCGCCGCTTATAATCCGGGGTATACGGTTCTTCTTCTTGGTGCAATATACTAGGGCTGCCAAATTAGTACTTCAACATAAATCAATATTCAAATTATACACGAATTTAAAAGGCATCATTTGAGCCACAAGAGGGCGCGTCGAGCAAATGCATGTTTCTTCAAAGCAATAGAAGTATATCATATTTCAAATAATGTTTATTAAGTTGCTTAAACTAAAAGCGGCACCGTGCATGAATGTATCGTGTAATACAAAGTACTGAAAACTAATCACAAAGAGCACTTTACTTGACTAAACACGAGAAGCAGTGGAAGGGAAAAGTTGGACTTTCTAAACATGAGCGTCTCTTGTGTGTGTCACTGTAATAGATGTCCTTCAAGAAAAACGCAATAAATGTACCTTACACACAGGGACGATCTCCATTGAGAAGGTGCTTTTGTAGTTGTAGGTATTGGAGTGAATGTCATGAGAGATCAGCCGCTGAGACGTCTTCGACCTTCACAAACAACATTCACTGTTAGTTTACACATAAAGACAGAAGACATTAGATACAAGCCATCTCCCTTAATGTTACTCTTCTTCTGAGTCCAATCCAACAGAACAGGTGCACAAGCAACATTAATGCTTCTATTGAATATGACCTGCAGGGAACTGTGCACTGCAAGAAGTCCACCATCTTCTGAGCGTGCTGCTTGGAGGCGTAGTAGAAATCAATGCCCTCTGAAGACACACGGGCACGAACATTAGACAGGAAGAACAGAGATGGGCGGACGATGGAGGAGAAGGAGGAGGATAGGATATATACCATGAATCTCTTTGATGCGCACTGTGTTCTGATGCAGCTTGTGCTTCAAAATCAGCTGCTCCAAGTAGTAAAACGTCTTTTTGTGGACAGTCTGAAGAAAGAACAAGTAAATAATACGGCACAGAGAAATTAAATAACAGTGTAAATGAAAGCCACGTTGATCCTTATTAGCAGGCTGCTGTCACTTTAAGACCTGTGTGTGTGTACCTTCTGTCTGACTTGCACCACTGCTTTCCAGAAGTCTTTGGCCTCCACCCGATGGCAGTCCTCACACATCTGAGGGTGAATGACGAACTCCACCACGAACACCTGCTGCAGAATGGCTCCGTTCATGACCTACGGACACATCCATCTCATCAAACACGGCTCTGACTGGAGGTCAGGCGTCTAGGAAGCAGCTGCAGTACCTCTTTCTGGATGGTCAGCTTCATCTTGATTCTTTTGGAGTGGGGCTCCGTCCACAGGAAGCCAGCATCGATAAGTCTCACCTTGATGGAAATAAAAAAAACACGCCGTGAGCTCAGCGTCAGCTGCATCTGCAGTCGACGTGCTGCTGGTCCTGAGAGGTCCCCACCTTTGCCATGGAGGCCTTGAGCTTCTTCAGACACAGAGCCAGAAGCTCCCTGGACTCCAGAGCGCACTGGACCCAGGTGGCCGGAGGCTGCAGGTACCTACAGAAACACAAGAAAGCTTCATCTGAGAGATGCAGTATGCATTGTTTTGACATATTTAGAGTAGAACGTTTACAAAACATCTTCAAGGAACATGATTGTTGTGTGAATTATGTTGTTCTTATTCATTTTAAATATACGCAAGACATGAATGCCAAAACAAAACAATGACAGTCCTGCCTGCCACTATATACTCGTCGTGAGACATCTATCAGTTAATGTTTCTCAGCTAGCTCCCCTTTCCTCGGTCAGAAGACACGCTCAGCTGATTTTCTGGAGCTGTGAAGTGCCTCCAGCAGACCGTACCGTTCACACTGCCGGCAGAAATGGACAGTGACTTGTTTAGGAATCCCCTCCGAGATGTCCACTTTATTCCTCAGACAGGAGACGCACATGTTGGCTGGGTTTGGAGGAATGGCAATGCCACACATGCAGCACAGACTGCAGCAGAAAGAGTGATTCAGGAAGGTTCCAAACGAAAGATTGTAATGGAGGTAAGCTCTTATAAGCTGTCACTATCACAGAACACTCACAAACATGGCAGATACTCACATATTGCCTTGGCTGCTCGAGGGCGGGGCTTGCATGTACTCCATGACTGCGATAACACAACAAGACTCATTTTAATAGTGCTGTCAAAAGATTAATGGCATCCAAAAAGCTCAAATAAGTTAAATAGTAAATTGTTACCTTTACATATACGACGTATATTTATGTATAAAAGTGATTATACAAATAAATACATGCAAATGTTTCGAAAATACGCATACTGCTTTCAACTAAAAGTAGCCAAAACTGATAGCTAAATGTCGCTAGATGACAAACTCGCTGATCTAAGTTATTTAACAGATGCATCTAGATCAACGGGCAGATGAGAACTTACAGGTTTTTCCCTAAACTAAAGTCTCATTCGCTAAATATAACTACGAAATCGCTAAATTGGCAACACTGTACTGTACGTGTGTGTTTATACATTCATTAATATGCACAGCACAAACATATTTCATGCAAACAAAAACTTTTATTTCGGATGCGATTAATCGTGACAGTAACTACTACCAACAACTCCCAGAGAAGTCTAACAAAAGAGATCTGTGCTTGCACAAATTAAGTTTCAAATCATGAAACCACGCTCGGATTCTCCATGTATGTCATAATTTGTGCTGTACATGACTGTCGTTATTGATTTCTGGACGATATGGGTGTTAAGGTCTGACACACTGTACTAACGTTACCGGTTTAGTTAGCAGCGTGTCGGGGTATAAAAACACTAAACCAGTACTCACTGTGTTGGAGAATCGGCGATAACCAGTTCAATTAGAGGAATAACTTCTGGTGAACATCACATGAACTCAGCACATGTGTCTGTGCGCTTAGACCGACGCCCGGCGATGACGTCATGACGCGACGTCGGAATGAAGACCCAGATAACTGCCCGACACGCGCCTGAACGTAAACGCGATTTATCTGTGTGTTTATTTATTTATTTTCTTACAGTCTGTGGTTTATTTTCATCATGCTGATGATACACCAATAGAGCTTACATTTAAAACCCAGTAAAGCAGAAACAATGATAATTATAGGATAATGTCATATAATCCTGTCTAAATATTAAAAATGAAACGCTACAAAATGCCTACCTTTTTATAAATCATCTCTCCCTTTTTTCACAAAGATATAGATCGGTTCTTAAACCTCATTTTACTTGATTTCTTCAAAACCCATATTTTTTCTAATTAACTAAATTACATCATTAATGTTGATCATCTTAGCAATGTTTTATATTTATAAATGAAACTTAATTCAAAAGAAACTATCGTGCACTGCAAGAACCGATAGTACCTTGTTGTTACACTGATCCCTTTCTAATATGAAATCACAAAATAAAAACATATAAAAACAATAATAAAAAGAAACGTACAGCCCTAATATAACACAGCCCCTTTTTGGCCTTTTTTCTGGTATTTTGTATTTTGTATTTTTTTTTACATATATTTATGATCATTTTATGTCTTACATGCTTTAAACTGTATGACATGGCCGTCATTATATTTGTAGTTTTAAGTGATGGACCTAAATAAACAATAAAAACAAAAACATTTACAAAATACAGGAATGGAACTGTTTAGACGTGAATAATTAATTTCAAGATTTCAAACATTGTTTCGGGGTAATTTAGTGAAGGGTGGCACTTTCAAAATACTCTACAAAAATGTTTACCAGAGCAGTCGTGTAGTGCTATTTTTCACCATCACACTAACCTCCAGAAGTTTGTAACCAGGCTGTTTTGGGTCACCGTACAAAGGTGAGCAAATGATGACAGAATTGTTATTTTGGGTGAACTGTTGCTTTAATATTTTAGTCAAGGGACACATTACATGAAGCTAGTGCTCTGCACTAACAGAGGGCAGAGTAAAGACACATTTTTAATGTTTTGTGTGTTTGCATTAAAATAATTAAAATAATCCAATCAACTAAAAATGTTAGAAATCCTCCTAATGCTTGCGAAGGAGGAGAGTTTGAGGGACCAGATGCTCTCCACAGATCACAGCTGGAGAATTGCAGGGAAGAGTCCTGAGGTAAGAAAAAAAATAGCCGAACATCCCCTACATCAGCACATGTTCTTCAGGAGGGTTTAAGAAGAATTCTCCTCGCTTATCCAAAAACAATCTCCAGCATGTTCAGTTGTCAGACAGGTCTGGAACTACAAATGACTCTGACTTCTATGATCAGATGAAACTGGAGGTCCTGCTGGAGGTCCTGGACATCTCATTCAGATGCAATCAAAAATGGGTCACTGAGCACAAAATTAAGCTTTTGCTATGGCTGTCCACAGGAGAAAACTGTGTGTTATAGCCACAAAGTGAGTTATAAAATCTGAGAGCATTCTATTATCTAATTTGATAAAAGGATAATATGATCCACCTGACAGACCTGATCACCTAAACACATGGAAACTGACTGCTGTCCCTCCACAGCTGTGTCATGTCTTTTATATTTTCACCCCTTTCTCAAATCAAAACAATGTTTCATGTCATTTTTAAATAAGGATTTGCTTCATTTGATAACTGGCCCAAAAAAAACCTTCAAGCCATTTGATTACATTGTAGAAGAAGTGTATAACCGGTTACATTTTTTTTTCATTAAAAAACAGGAAACTCTGACCCACAGTATTCTGGTTCCTGTTTTTAGTAATCCCCCACTACTTCAGCGCAGAGCTGAGACTTTTATTTTGACAGGTAGTTGGTTTCTTGTTTTTAACTTTAAAAGAAACAATGTGAAACTATGGTCTTGTGTGTCTTGTGTCCCTGACCACACACAGCTCCAGTGCTGACGGTGAAAGCCTGTCTGTCCGCTAATCTGATTCTGTCAAACATCAGCACACAGGGTTGCCAGGTTTGGACAACAAACCCCCCAAATGCTCCCTCAAACTAGCCCAATGGTGTTTCGGGGGTAAAATACACATATTTTGGCAAGGTTCTCTGGGTAAAGTTCAGACTATACGTAGTGTTTAGGAGCAATGCTGCATAATTCAATTACAAAATAAACTCTAATCAGTGAGAAACATTGTGTTCTTACATTAAAATGTTGGCAATTACAAAGGGGGTTACTTTTTTATTATTTACACATCCATATCTTTTGAGAAAACAATCTTCCTATTATATACACACAGACGCCAAGGTTTCAGGTATATGCATAATGTATATGCTTTTATTTTTTATAATTAACTGGGTTCCCCCACTGAGTTAACTATGTCTTATGATTTTAAATCATTGGACTTCAGATCAATATCAAAAGGCGGCACTAAAGTATGATTTTGTGGTGGATGTGTTCAATCTTTTTTTAGGTTTTTATCGGTGTTCTTTACATTATTATTATCTTAATTATTGATGACAGATTGTTAAAGTCTGAAAGTAATCAGTGTTGTGTTCTACTGTTAGGTTAACCCTGAATGTTTGAAAAATCATTAACAGTTGAAAAAACATTCATTAGAAATTTAGGAAAGTAATCAGAACGTAATCAAACATTTAGTTTAATTGCATTCGCAAAGATTAATCGCAACACAATCATTGCAATTAGTCTTCATCGTCTGTTTGATTACGTGAAGTTTGTAATTAACTGTGTGATTCTTATGGTACGTTTCTGCCATGGTCACCACTAATAACCTACTCCTAAGAAAATCTAGAAACGAAACATTTAATTTGTACTTTAAAAAGGGCTATACAGATAAACTTGAATTGAAGTTACTTACATTGCTAACTCCAATGAAGTAGTTGAAAAAGTCGAATTTAAATTAAATGGGTATACTAGTAACCTCCAGCACTGTCTACATCCCTTAAACCCCGCGGCGACTGTGTTAAAGTCAACCGCGGACTTGGCAACCCTGAGAACACGAGGGCGCGCAGCACTGAGCCACTAGCACGCGCAATGCGCGCGCCCGCCACACGGAACACCTGCCCGCGCTGCCGCGTCAGAGGACTAAACGCGGCATTTATTTATCACCTCTAAAGGGAAACAAGCACTGCATCTGGTTATTATTTGAAAAAGAGAACAAACCGCATGCACTGATTATTTTCGAAGGGAAGTGTTGACATGGACAGGTTTCTGATGTGTGCACGCGTCATTAGCGCAGTGGAGGAGAGCAAGAGCTTCTGTGTGTGTTGCGCTGCCGTCATTAGTTCAGTGAGTGTGTGAGTGTGTGTGAGAGCATGAGTCCGCTGGCTCTGCTGGCTCGCACCCTGCGCTATCTGCTGCTGCGGCCCCAGACTCTGCTGCTCCTCTGCGGCAGCCTGGCTCTCTGGAGCGTGCTCGAGGTGAAGACCATCCTGCGCTCGAGCCGCGACGCCGTCAGCATGATGAAGGGCAGGGTGGCGGAGATGATGCACAACGAGGTGGTGCTGCACGAGGAGTTCTCCAAGACCTGGCAGCACAAGAGCAGCAGCGCGGCGGTGTACTCCATCCAGGGCAGGAGGGATCACATGGAGGACAGGTTCCACATCCTCACCGACGCTCTCAACCAGAGCCATACTAACATCTACGGCGTCTTCGATGGCCACGGAGGAGAGGTGAACATCTGTCTGTCCGTCTCGTGGAAGTGCACGTCTACAATGTAACGTTAGAGCGCTCTATTGTCGCGCGCTGATTTTGCGCTTCTGTTTTTCAACCGCTTACATTCATAACATCATTCAAAACCTTACGCACAAATCCAAAAATGCAGTATGCCTCACATCTCTTGCAAGCAATTCGAAATACCACAAACACTTCTCAAAAGCTAACATTTGCAAACACCTTTGCCCTGGTATTATTTCCTGTTAGATGTTTTGCAAAAAGTGTGACATTGAACTAACGTTGGTGTATGGTGTTGGAGATTTGGTGTGTGCTTCTGCTGTTGGAGAGTCAGCTTTCACAAACTGTGTGACCAGTAAAGATTTTGTGTCAAAGCAGCTAAAAAAACCCAACTAAAACTTATTTCTTAAGAAAATCTTAAAGGGGTCATGTGATGTTGCTAGAAAGAACACTATTTTGTGTGTTTGGTATTTCAATGTGTTTATGTGTTTACATCATTATTTTTCTTCTAAGCCCCGCCTCCTAAAACAGGTCGGTTTGTCCATTGCGTTGTGATTGGTCGAATACCTCATGTGTGTGATGGAAATGTTACGCCCTTGCCACAATGTGTCTCAGTAAAACTGATTTGAAAAGGAAGAGGAAGATTCTTTGAAGAATAAAACGTAGGTTACTTACAGGCCAGACTGTTCTTACAGCGGTAGAATTGCCTCTCTTTCTAGTCTCTGTGCACAGCCAGCATAGACTGCTCTGTCAGCTTCAGGAATCAGTCCTCC
>JAUMHG010000059.1:1002721-1016655 GCA_032359395.1 Enteromius anoplus | reverse complement strand
ATAGATAGATAGATAGATAGATAGATAGATAGATAGATAGATAGATAGATAGATAGATAGATAGATAGATAGATGAACATAGCAACCAAAGTCAGAAGAGTCTGTAGATTTGGGCTGAGCACAAGTCCCTTTGAAGTCTTTGGCTAAGTTGAAATCCCTTTTTGAAATTGATCAAATTACTTTTAATAATAAATAAACAAATAAATAGAATATGTTTAAATAGAATTTCAGCACGTTGCCCTTCTCGAGCAGCGATGATATAACGGGAGGAACACTCCCCTGCGAGGCGGCGCCGCTCCACCGGCAATCCCAGCATACACTGCGCCTCATTAGCATAAAACATTCCGGTATCTACAAGAGCCGAGCGAACACATTCAGCTTCGGAGAACTACAAACACTTCTTAATTACTTATAATATCAAATACCGAGACATGAGTGCAAACATGAGCGACAGCGAGAAGCTGGACAAGCAGCGGCTGAAGAACTTCAAGAATAAAGGGCGCGATCTGGAGGTAAAGCCGCTGTGACGTCGAGCAGATTTACAGCCACTTCTCAAATAACCGTCCGATTATACAGTATCGAGCACTCGAACCACGCCAGCCGCGAAATAATTGAGGATATAAGCGTTTAAACGACGATAGATCGGATAAATCAGTCCAGCGTGCGATGGGAAGGTGTTAGCCGCGCGGCTAGCTAGCCGTTAGCATCGAGCTAACGCACGTCGCAGCTCTTCATTAAAGTGTGTATTTATTAACAGTAATTCGTGTGAGCGCCGGGAAACGCTCGGATCGGTGCTGATTTGTGATTCTGGACTCGGTTTGTGTGGTTATCGCGTCTGGTCCTCGCAGTGGCCGTCATGTGAGTGTTAGCATGAGCTCCGTGCTGGCCTGCTCTTCAACAACATCCTCCGCTCGCGTTTCTACGCTGTGTTTGTGTGAATATGGCTCATGTAGGCGCTTTATTAAGAGTCCGTATCATTTCTGAGGTCGGTGTGATTGTCTCCTGTGCTTCTGTGAGTGTTAGTGGAGAGCTGGCTTTAACTGCATCGTATTTACACAAAACAGCGCCCTACACACATCAACACACTGCGACTCTCGTCTGAACGTGCAAGTCAATAATTAAGAGTATTGATCGACTTTCTGGTGGATTCAGGTTAAGCAGAATGACCCTAAGTGTGTGTGTGTATTAATAGTTCTGTATTATTCAGGTTTTCACTAAAACACCCTCTTATCATTTACAGCTCAGTGAAGTGTTGTATAATAAATGCATAATACTTTGATGGAGATATAATATCTGCTGATATGACACAAGCACAGCAAGGCCTGCAAACACGTACTCGCATTATCCAGTAAAATGATCTTTAATTGCATAATGTCTCTGTGTAGGTTGGGTGGGTCACCTATAGACATACATATAGATTTGGACGAGTTGGTTTAATCCCAGGGTGTGTGAGAGTTAGTGATTGGCATTAATGATCGTTCTGGTTTCTCCTCTACAGACGATGAGAAGACAGCGGACAGAAGTGGTGGTTGAGCTCAGAAAGGTAAGATCTGTTCACACAGGTAAAGAATGGGCTTTTTAAGGGATCATGTAGATTCACTGAAACGCTTGCTAATACTTGCTGTTTTCCTGTAGAATAAGAGAGACGAACACCTGCTGAAGCGGAGGAACGTGCCACACGAGGACATCTGTGACGACTCTGATGCAGATGGAGATTTCAGAACTGTAAGAACTATTCTTTTTAATCTGATTGTTTCATAATGTTTATTAAATGGCTTAAGCAAGTGAAGTTGTTTTCAGTGTTTGCTGTAATTCCTCTCTCTCGCTCTCTCTCTCTTGTTTTTTTTAATAGCAAAACACTTCTCTTGAAGCAATAGTGCAGGTAAGTTGTTGAAGTAAAAATATGAAATGATTACTGATTTTTGAAAGAAAATAAATCCTTTAAATAAGTGAATCTCATGAAAACATGTTCAGCTCCCCCACATGTAATCAACACTAAAATTATATAATGAAAGTGATACATTTTAGAATCATTATTTATTGTAACACATGTTTGTAAGTATTTTAAGTCCTAGTGACTAAATACATATATTTTTTTAAACTGTTCACTTGTGTCTGGAAGTCGTCTGCATATATTTGATCAAAAATACAGTAAGAGCAGTGATAGTGAAATGTTAATGCAATTAAAAATGTATGTGAGTGTAAAGAGACGTTTATTCCTGTGGTCAAAGTTACATAAGTTACAGTTACAAAGTCTCCTGTGACGCATGATCCTTTCTGAAATCATTTTGGTATCCTGATCCGCTGTTAATGTTACTTGTCCCCCCAATTTAATATTTTTGTGGAAACCCTCCAAAAAAAGCAGCAGATGCAGCAGAACAAAGTGTGAACTCTAATCCACCCGGTCAAGCAGCTCAACTGAAGAGAGACAGAGATGTGCTCTTCAGAAAGCCTTGATTAGCTGTGTGTTTGAGTGGCCCTTCAAGGGTCTGTTTACACAGAGTCACTGCGTTTTCTTTGACCACATAGCTGTCCAACGTGAAGAGAGCAGCTGATAATGCTCTGATTGCAGTCTGATGTCACTGACCTCTTCAGGAGGCAGACTTCAGATGCAACATGTACATTTGACACCTTCACAACCTGCAGTAAATTACAGGGTGTGTAAGCTCGGCATGGTCATGGTCTGTTGCTTTTAGTGACACAAACTTTGATTTTGCATATAGCAGGGGGATTGAAGATCAGCGTTATTTGTTTTGTGGAGAAGTTTTAACGCATCTGATGTCTGTCTGTTCTGAGAAAACACATGAAGTGTAAATAAGCCCTAAGTGAGATGCTCACTGCTTCCTAGGGCTGGGACAATACATCAATATACAATCGGTTAAGAATAGATTCTGCATTGGTTCCTCTGGAAAGGATTCTGAGCCTAGATTTCAACAGCAGATGGCGCTCGACTCTAGTTTTTATCCACACACTCAAGTGTCACGAAGGGACGTTTGGTGGAGTCGTGCAGTTTCACTGTTAATGTGAACACCTCTGTAATTCACTTTGAGGATTTTTAGATTCAAGTGCATTTAAAGATTCAGAAACGAGCAGAGCACGCCTGTTTCTAAAGCATGCAGCGCCATCTGCTGTTCAAATCGAAGCTCAAAATCCATTCATTCATTCGTAAAATCTCAGGCTTGATGCTCAATCGCTTCTCGACGTGTGATGCCAGCCCCACAGCTATCCCTATCGCCCAGATTTCCTCCGGTGACTAAATGCAGGGTTTGTACGGGTGCTTGAAATCCTACAAAATGCTACTGCAGCGGTTTCAGAATAATTTGCGTTTTTGTACATTCACCTTTTGCATAAAACAAAAACAGGCTTGTGCGTGTGACTGTCGTGTTACCTGATGGTCTTTATTGAACTGCGCTCTGAGGAAACCGAGCAGGAGACAAAAACATGGCTGGCTTTGACGTGGACGTTTCATGAGATTCACCCTAGTAGTTTTTAATGATGTGGTGTAATGAGGTGTTTGGTATGTTTGTAGAATGCGACCAGTGATAACCAGGGCATTCAGCTGAGCGCCGTTCAGGCCGCCAGGTGAGTAACGGCTCATATCGATGGAGATGTTTGTTAATATCGGTCGAGTGTTTTGTAAGCGTTTCCTCTGACTGCTGCTGTGTTTGCTGTAGTATGTGACATCCTGTTGAGTGTTGTTGACCTTATCTTGCAGGAAGCTGCTGTCGAGCGACCGCAACCCTCCCATAGACGACCTGATCAAGTCCGGTATTCTGCCCATCCTGGTGCACTGTCTGGATAGAGATGACAAGTATGACCTGGCCTTTTTTGTTTTTTTTTTTTGTTCCACACATATTTTTCTCATGGTAATCTCTTGTTTGTTTTCTTCTGTAGCCCTTCTCTGCAGTTTGAGGCGGCCTGGGCTTTGACCAACATCGCGTCGGGCACATCTGAGCAGACTCAGGCCGTGGTGCAGTCGAGTACGTACACCTGATGCTCTCACCAGTTCTAGTTCATGCACTGTTGGACACAAGTATTTGAGCATTTGTTGTGCTCGGCAAATCTTCATTAATACTTTCACTCTGATTGAAGTTCTGCACGTACCCAACAGCAGAAACTGACAGGAGGTCATAAGTAATGGTTGACCAGTCATTTGAAACAAATCGGGAAACTCTTTTAAAGAAGAAACTCTGCTGTTTGCTGTAAATGCAGCACCACACATACGATCTCTGCGTGTGCTGAGAGATCATGTGCACTAGATATACTATCACATTCATGTCAGTTAGTCTGACTTAAACCGCTTTCAGCTATGTTGTTTTCAAATGAGCGGTCTGAACTTACCCAGTGCTCTTTTTGTTTGTGCCTGCACACTCGTGCGCATCCCTGGTTATGTATTTTGCCTGTGTTCTCCGTAACAACCTGAATATGATAACTACAGCTGACTAAAAGCAGGACTGTTTAAGTGTTCATTATCAGTGAGCGTTTGTTTTCCTGTGTGCTCGTGCAGATGCGGTTCCTCTGTTCCTGCGGCTGCTGCATTCTCCTCACCAGAACGTGTGCGAGCAGGCGGTTTGGGCTTTGGGGAACATCATCGGTGAGTGATCAACTCTGCAGAGTTGTTAGTGTTATCGTGAGCTGGTGTGGGGTTAGTCAGTCGTTCGCTGTGAAAGATCCAGCGTGTGGTGCTTTGAGTTTCTGATGCTAGGCCCTTGCCACACATTCATCTCAGCAGCTGTGATTCTCTTCCTGATCGGCGTGTGGTTCAACACACACTCACGCTGAATATCGGTGTTCGGTCGGGTGATCAGAGGCTGATGATGGCTGTGCTCTTACAGGTGATGGCCCTCAGTGCAGAGATTACGTCATCAGTCTGGGGGTAGTTAAGCCGCTCCTGTCCTTCATCAGCCCGTCCATACCCATCACCTTCCTCCGCAACGTCACCTGGGTCATGGTCAACCTGTGCCGCCACAAGGACCCACCCCCGCCCATGGAGACCATCCAGGAGGTACGAGTCTGACCAACTAATTGTACTATTGTATTCACCTAACCGAGTCCTTCAGAAACAGTAGCTCAGTTTTGTGTTTGAAAAGCGATTCATTTCAAGCTGCATAATGTGATGTTTTGGTTTACACTACTCAATAATAAATGTTATTTTAAACGTGTTTATGATGAACACATGGGTATAATACATGAGTCCTACCACTTGTCTGTAAGCCTACGCTGATTGATATCGAACTCCGTTAAGTAACTCTGGTTGGTCATTGCTCAGTGCTGCAAAGCTTCAAGATGGATCATGGAGCCCCCTTTTGTCTCGCTCCGTTGTGATTTTGCAGACGTTCTTGTCCACATGCAGTGATTTACTGCTGACTCTCCCCTCGTCAGTCGCTAGTGATTCCTGCTAATAGCAGGTGCTCGTGATGATGATCTTGTCTTTCTCTGTACAGATTCTCCCTGCGCTGTGCGTGCTCATTCACCACACGGATGTCAATGTAAGTGCCGCTCCTGCTCTCTGTCTGCGCGTGCACTGCTCGGGCGGCAGCTTTAACTCTGTTCTGTGCAGATCCTGGTGGACACGGTGTGGGCTCTGTCCTATCTCACTGACGCTGGCAACGAGCAGATCCAGATGGTCATCGATTCGGGGATTGTACCTTACCTCGTCCCCTTACTGAGCCACCAGGAGGTCAAAGTTCAGGTACTGAAGAGCATGTGTCAGTGTCACTTTAGAGACCTGCTCCAAACTGATATCTTTTTTTTTTCACTCAATATAATGTTGGACATGATGACATAATGTAAGAAATCTTTACATTACATGTAGTAATGTGAGCCTTGACCACAAAACCAGTCATAAGGGTCGGTCTTCTGAAATGTACATTTACACATCATATGAGAGCCGAATAAATAAGCTTTCCATTTGTTAGCACAGGACAATATTTTGCTGAAATGCAACTGTATGAAAATCTGAAATCTAAGGGTGCAAAAAAATCTAAATTTCGAGGACTTCGCATTTAAAATGGTCTAATTTAAGTTTTGATATTTACCGTGGAAGACTTACAAAATATCTTTGGGAAACATGATTTTTGGGATTAAAGAAAAATAATTCATTTGACCCATACAATGTGTTGTTGGCCATTGTTACAAATATACCTGTGGTGTACTTATGAATGGTGTTGTGCTCCGGGTGAGTTTGTTTTTCTCTTGTATGTGTTATTAATGGCATTTGCATGATGTAATGGTTTGTATTGTAATGAATGCAGACGGCGGCTCTGCGAGCGGTGGGGAATATTGTGACGGGCACAGATGAACAGACTCAGGTGGTGCTCAACTGTGACGCTCTGGGTCACTTCCCAGCTCTCCTCACACACCCCAAAGAGAAGATCAACAAGGTAACCGGTGCCCACTTGAATCTCACAGCATCCTCGGGTCACATTTCACCCCTTAATCTCTGGCAAACTGATTTGCCTTTGACAAATGTAGTATTATACACACAACTGTACACCTCTTAAAAAAACAACAAAACAAACAAAGACTTTACACAACAAACATATATTTTGTTACCCTGGTAAAAGCTTTTGTAATTGACTTTTTAAAAATATTGTTCCTGGTATGATCTAGTATTGACCAAAAGTCCATTTTGCCCATATGGTGCACCTTTTGGACAGTTTATTGTATTTTAAACAAGGTCAGTACTATCGTCTTTGACATATTTCTAGTATTTATTTTGGGGTGAAATGTAAATCTGGGATGCTCCCATAACTGAAGTCAAGACGTCCATGATGTGTTGTGTTGGATATGATGACGCTGTGTGGCGCTGGCTGAGTGAATGCTGAACAGTAACACAATATAATGTTTAGATTAATGTTTAAAGAGTAAGTGTGTGTGTGTGTGTGGCTGAGGGCTGGGGTGTCAGAGATCCGTGCTGATAAAGGAGTGCATCTGAGGCGGGCCGCTCACTCAGAGGCTTTTCTGCGGTCTGGCCGATGATTAGAGCCTCGCTATCATCCTGTCCCTCAGCTGCCGGCGCCACGCTCCCAGCAGGGCCCGTGACCCGTCACACACGCCCTGCGGTCTGATCCCACCGCCCGGCTCTCCTCTCACACCCTCATCCGCTCTGATGTTGATGATGTAATCACTCTGATGTTATGCTCTCGCAGGAGGCCGTGTGGTTCCTGTCAAACATCACAGCAGGGAACCAGCAGCAGGTTCAGGCCGTCATCGATGCCAGCCTAGTGCCCATGATTATTCTGCTGCTGGATAAGGTGAGCGCTCTTCATTGACTGCAGAGTATTTGAAAACAGTGGCTTGTAGAGCTCAGGGGGTCAAAGTATAGCACACACCGCTAACGGCCAAACACGTTTGAACAGTCAGATTGTTCCTCTTCTGTTTTTGTTAAAAAAACAAACCCAAAATAAAAGACGTTCCAAAGAACAAACTATACACATAATAGACATACAAAGCTCACCAAATCCAACTTGAACTGCATTTGTGTTATGTTCAGGCCCTGTTTACGCTAGTGTGCTTTCGTTTTAAAATGCAAACTTTTGCCACGTTTACGCCTATTATTTACACTACACCCTCAAAACTAGAGACTTTGGAAAACTATGGTGTGGCTGCCCACATTCTCTCTCTGTGTAAACACTAACCGCATGCTGCTTGTACCCATAGATGAGTGTCTGTAGATTCCTCGTTCGATCGTATCCACGATCTACGTACATATCTATGGCTGTACCTGCACGAACCGTGACGTGTTTTTAGGTTGTGTAGTGTAAACGCCGATCGTTTATTTTAACATCCTTTGTTTTAAAACTACACACTAGTGTAAATGGGTCTAAGTTACATAACTGACAGAGTTTAAAGGATTGAGTCAAAACCAAGCCTGCAAACACAGTAAAAAAAAAAAAAAAAAATAAGTGTAGACCCCGGTAGCGGTTTAGTTTTCACTCTGCTGGTAGAGAATGGTGAATGATCACTGGTGTTGACTTGATCCTGCTGCTCTGTGTGTGTCTCAGGGAGATTTTGGCACTCAGAAGGAGGCGGCGTGGGCCATCAGCAACCTGACCATCAGCGGCAGAAAGGATCAGGTGTGTTGTTCGCTCTCACACATACACACACAAACTTACACAAGGAAGACAGAGGCAGTGTTCAGACGTTGGTCTCGTCCTGCAGGTGGCGTACCTGATCCAGCAGCAGGTGATTCCTCCCTTCTGTAACCTGCTGACCGTCAAAGACGCCCAGGTGGTGCAGGTGGTTCTGGATGGGCTCAGTAATATCCTCAAGATGGCTGACGATGAAGCAGAGACCATCGCCAACCTGATCGAGGAGTGTGGAGGTGAGCAGAGAGAGTGCGGGTGCAGCTGATGGTGTTGAGGGCACCAGACGATCAAGTGCGTGTTTGATAGAGACACGTTAAACACGGAGAGCTGCTGCAGGAGCATGGGAGAGAAACACTGCAGCGAAGAACTCGAACTTCTGATTGCAGAGAGAAACATTTCTTAATTCATTCTGTAGCCTACACAGGAAACTCTACCACTTGGTACACAGCACCAACAATTAAAGCTTGATTTCCTGTTGTCAGATAAATCTGCTTTCTTACGATGCCAGCGTTACGGTGTTCCGTCTATTAAACTACAGATGTTTTCAAATTTGAAAGAAATGCAACGAAATTGAGAATATATTTTTAGAGCTATGAACTGGTGTCATCCATTTTATTAAGCATTGTTTTTCTCTCTTGATGAACTTTGTTCCTTTGTTTGCTCAGGTTTGGAGAAAATCGAGCAGCTGCAGAACCATGAGAATGAGGACATCTACAAACTGGCTTATGAAATTATCGACCAGTTCTTCTCATCTGATGATGTAAGGGTTAAAAATGTATTTTATAGACACAATATAATATAAACATTAGGGGTTCCCAATCTCGGAATCCTGCCAAAATCCCACAATGCACCGCAAAAACTAGGGCGCATGGGTGCACCCTTACCAGAAGTAAGGTTTCTGAAGCGTGAAACACAAATGAAGCTGATAAATAGGACGCCCGATAGAAGATTTGAGAAGTAATTGGTCCTGGGTGTTGTTTATTAATTCCAGTGGTGATGTTGACGCCGCTTGTGATCACGTCACTGGAATTCGAGCGTCCCAACATGCATCGAGTCAGGGAACTGGCTGAACTCGTGTACACATCACTTGAAGTCAAGTGCAGCTCTTGATGTTTCTCATTCTTACAACCCCTGTTCTTCCAGATCGACGAGGACTCCAACCTGGTTCCAGAAGCCATCCAAGGAGGAACGTACAGCTTCAATTCTTCTACCAACGTGCCAGCAGAAGGGTTCCAGTTCTAGACGCGACGGGGGAAATCTGGAGTTTTGTTTGTGATGCAGCACTCTGTTCAACATTAAAAAATAATTAGAGCGAGCGAGAGAGAGCGCGAGAGAGTGTGAGAAATATTAGATCCGTTGTGCTTGGCTGATGGGATCCAGCTGCATCTAACCCAAGAGAAATTGAGTGCAGTTCCTTCTGAAGGAAGCGTCCCGGCGGCGTTTGAGACGGGTTTGAGTGGATGCGAGCGAGTGCGAGTGAGTGGCTGACTGACTACTACGATTCAAAACACGACCATCTTAACCGAACGCGTGTCTTTTCAACAAAATCAACCCGAACCAATGGGAATAACGAAGACGTCTCAAGACGTGAATCATCTGAGGTAAGAACGCTCAAGGAGAACCTCACCACCAACGCCAACAACAAAGAGACTCAAACACACTTCTAAGGTGGCCTGAGGCGCGTGTGTGTGTGTATGAGAGAGAGTGTGTGTGTGTGTGTGTGTGGCCCCTGAGCTGAGGGGCCGTCTTCATCTGACGTGCTGGAGATTGAACCCAGCAGGCCAGAGCCCTCTCCTTAACGCCGCAGTCCAGCGGCACGTCTTTGTGCTGCGTGTGTGTGTGTGTGTGTGTGTGACTGGAGAAATTCAGGACTGAATGTATCGAACGCAGTGTGGAAGGTGACCAATTCAACAGGAAATTGTGGAATAGCCCGGAAGAGGAGGCTAAAATGAGTAATAATTAAAATAAACCGCCTTCAATGGAATGACTGGACATCAGTGATCAAAAGAAGACAATGTCGTGACTTTAATTTTCCCTTTTTCTTTTAACTATTATTTAGTGTTGATGACACTGGACTGAGTTTGGGTGTTGCGTCGAGGAGGTTGTTGGGGACGTGTGTTTGTCCCAGTGTTTTCTTTTTTTCTGTACCCCCCCCGTTTCGGCTTTTATTTTGCAGTGCTGGTGTAAATACATGTGATACACATTGTGCACTGTTGTACCTTTGCACAGACCCGGGCTATTGTAGATTAAGCGCTCTGCTTTCACGATGAGTTTCCTCCCCTCTTCTGTTCTCGGCTCATCTGCGGCCCGAAGGCTTGGATCATGTGAGGAGCTGTTTTATGCGCGAGAGGTCTCAGACATATCCTTTGCATGTGCTAAACTGCAGCATACTTCATTTTAGTGGGTTTTAGTTTTGTAAGTGTAAGCTGTTTCTTTTCTTTTTAAAAGTACCTAATGTAGTGTTTGTGACTTTCCTTTTTTTTCCTGCCCGTTTTATGCCCCTGAATGACAAGCGATCCTCCACCGTTTTGCACATTGCAGCATTGGAGGTGTGTGAACGTTAGCAAGACGGACAAAACTCAAACTCCTTCTTGTAGTGCAAATACAGAGTCCATCTTTATTTGTAGATCATCTCTGGCGGACTGTGCTGTGCCTTCATCTTGAAGCACGTACAGGTAACGGATTGAAAGCGCTGTTTAGGTTTACCATCCTTTTTGTTTCTTAATTTTAGTTGACTGTAGAGCTGTCTCTGTTTCGCATAACCTCTTGATGGCTACATTGTTTTATTTAACGCCCACCCTCCCCAACAGCATTCCTTGTTTGCAAATATGTAGTTTCAAAAGAAAAAAATAGATGGTATACCTATCCTGTTGGACATAGACTACAGGCTCTGTACCTATTCAAATAAATATTCAAATGTGTCACTCTGTAAGTCACTTCTGTTGTGATCTGATCTCAAATGACAAAGAATCTTCTGATCTGGTGGTCTTTGATGTCGTTTTTAATGCATTTATGGAGCGCCAAGCCTACAAAACAGATTTACACACGAGTTCATAAAGGTGTTGATTTCTCTGGTCTTCTTTTTCTGGTGATTGAAATCATTTCTAATGATTGGAGACTTACGAGTTGAAGAAACGAGACACTCCAATGCAAACCGAACACACTCTGCTTTTGAGTCTCATGTGTTTCCAGAGACTCGATGCCGTGAACTTCACGCCTGATCTTTTTTTATTTTTTATTGCCGATTGCTTGAAAGATATTGCACTCGCAGGTGCTTGTAGGTAAATAATGTGCCACGACGATAGAGTCCTGTAGTACTGTAGAATTGAGCTGAATTACTATAGTAATGTAGTTTAGGCCGTCAGTGTTTAGTGTTGTGGCACTGTATTAGGGCCGCATTATTATTTTTCTTGGCCTAATCTGCATGCAAACTAAATTGAAATCGGGATTGCTGTTGAAGTAGTCTATATTTTGATCTGGATGTTTCTTAAGATCATCAGACCATGTTCCCTTTAACTTGTTTTTAACTTTTACTGTAGATCAGGTTAAAGTACACATTAAAGTATTAAAACGGCATTCAGTCACCAGAAATGGTCGACCTAACGCTATAGCAGGGGTGGATAACTCCAGTCCAGTCCCAGAGTTTTGCTTCAACCCCAAACACCTGAATGAGCTAATCGAGGTCTGAACGGTTTGTCAGAAGCTACAGACAGGTGAGTTTTAATTAGGGTAGGAGCTGAACTCTGCTGGGCGCTCCAGGACTGGAGATAATCAGACGAAAGTTCCCTCCATTAAAGATCCTGTTTAAATCAGAGTTACAAGGTTCCATTCCTGCAGCAGAAGGTTCAAGAAGTCTGAGCAAGGCCTCTTACTCCCATTATTCCCTGTTGGAGTTCAATGCAAGAAGCAATGGTCTGGGAGAAATCTCAGCTGGAAGAACACTGTACCACCAAAGCATTCTCAAACGCCACCATCTTGTAGTTTTTTTCAGCTGACTAAAAACAATTTGGCGGACACACGTTATTGTTTATTTATTGTTAGGCCTATGACCTATTAGTCGTCTTAGTATTTCTGCAATATACTGGACCTAAACCTGAGAAAGAGCAGAATGTTCCCCTGCATTCTGTGAAGCTTTAGTAATAGGTGGGATAATGCTGATCGTGAATGAGCGTGCACCAGCGCCACGTTTACAAAAGATTGAAATTCATTAACACTATCAAATCTGATGTGTATGAAGTGTATATTCAGGAGAGTTTTCAGGTTTTGTGCTCAAATTACTCCGAATTTATTCATATAGTCACAAATGTTTCATGAATGAGGCTCATTGTCTCCTAAAGAGACTTATACAAATTCACTTGTCCTTAATGTTAATCCAATCACTCCGTGCTCTTGGCTGAAATACTTTGTAGTTTTAAGAAGAATTCATCTATATTTAAATATTTTTAGCCCTATTGTGCTTTTGTATGAAGTCTTGATTTTATTGTGTGGGGTTACTAGAGTATGCTCTCATACTTAGCGGCTCAGAAAAAGCATAATGTTTCACATAATTTACAAAGCTTTCCCCTCAGCCTGGCACAAACAGCTGGATTAGTTTCTGGGTTTGGTGAATGTGTTGTGATTGGTTAGCTGTTTCAGTACTGCCCTGGCCCTTGCCAAAGCAACAAGTTCTGTCTGTGAGTCAGTATCAATTTATGTCACAGTAATACTCACTCAACCAATTCATTCTAAGGAATAAAATGGAAATTGTGACCCAAACAGACTTTTAAAAAAATAATGTTCCTTTGTGTTCAAAATCTGTGTACAGATCTGAAACGACTCGAGGGTGAGTATTTTCATTTTTGGGTGAACTATTTAAACGTGACCGTAAATGAGAAAGGGAAGTATTTAATATCCATATCAGTCCATCCCTATTTCAAAGCTTTCCCTTTAAAAAAAAAAAAAATCTTTTGGATGTGACTGTTCTTGGCTGTTTCTCCAGATCTGTTCTGATTTTTGGTTTCTGCTCAGTTAATGTGTTGTGGATGCCTGATATGCCATTGTTAGCTAAATGATCCTCATTACTAGAGTGAGATGATTGAAGCATTGATTGTTGTTCTTATACCATGTTACACAAGCAGTGAAAACAAGCCAAAAACAAGCACACCCATCCCACTGAAAGGTAAGCCTAAATTATTTTGATGCACAGTAAATACAGTTAAAATACTGTGAACCGCTTAAAAGAAGTTATATGTATTGTTTCTGTATGTTTTAGTTGTGGTGGTAACAAGCTCTTGTTAATCTTACACTAATGGTCGCTGGCTTAAAGGTTTGTGAGCCACTGCCTTAGAAGCTCGAGTGGCTTTAAGAGGAAAATAAACATTTAAAGTATGTTAACTTTTAATATTAAAATGGGCTACTTCAACAACCATTGACATTACCGTGACTGAATGAAAACACTTTCTCTCCTACTACTGCTCCTCCTCTCTGACCTGAGCTGTGAGCTGAAGGATGTTTTTTCCAGCTCTGAAGTGAGAGCGCAGCCTCCAACACCACTTACTTTTTTCCTTCATTCTCTCTGCCTCCATCCTGCTCCTCCTCCCCATTCCTCTCCTCCTTCCTCTCCTCCTTCTACTGCTCCTCCTCCTCCTCTTTCCTGCTCCTCCTACTACTGCTCCTCCTCCTCCTCCTCCTACTACTGCTCCTCATCCTCCTTCCTCTCCTCCTCCCCATTCCTCCTCCTCCTCCTACTACTACTGCTCCTCCTCCTCTTTCCTCTCCTCCTCCTCCTCCTCCTCCCCATTCATCTCCTCCTCCTCCTCCTCCCCATTCATCTCCTCCTTCCTCCTCCTCCTCCCCATTCATCTC
>JAUMHG010000059.1:937986-952605 GCA_032359395.1 Enteromius anoplus | reverse complement strand
AGCTACATACCTTCTATGTACATATCAGAGAACAATTTAAAATATTCTCTCAATGCATTCTATGGCACCTTTAAAAACAACTTGTTTCAATGAGTCCGAGTCGACTCTTTCTTTTTATAAACGCTGCACTTTCAGATTTCTTTCACTTAGAGCCGTGTTACACACTGCAGGAAAGATCATTCTCAAAAATTCGTTATTGGGGCACTTTAAAGTCTGCTAGGATGGTCTCTGCCTGTAAGAGTGATGGGTGACGTCTGCTGGGTCATGTGTCCTGCAGTGAGTTCAGTCATCCTCCTCAGATGGTGAGCTATGAGGGCACTCAGGTGACGGTCCGACGGGTGGACGGCTCTCTGGTGTGTACCGCCGTGTCTCCGTACCCCAGCTTACTGCACGAGTACACCGCCAGCGGCCGCTGGGAGGACGCGCTCCGCATCTGCCGCTTCGCCAAGGTCAGTGGAGCACACCTCATCATATCTGACCAAACACTCACAGCCAGAGGAACTAAGAACCTTTCAGAAAACTGATCCTGTACTCAAATAAATACACAGAAAACACCAGACATTTAAACATCTGAACTGAAATCCAAAGTTTGTTCAAAGATGAAATCAAAAGGAGGAACATTATACTTCAAATAAACGGTCAACAAAACCAAAACACTATAAAAGCATTGAGGTTGTGTGATCGAGCTGCTCAACACAGTGACTAAGAATAAACTCTACCCTGTTGAGAGACGCAGCATATTCTGGTCAGGTATGTTTTGAAGCGTGGCTGCTTGTTAAAGGTGATCCTGAGCAGAAGTTAGTTGCTTAGAACCAGCTCAACAGAGCAGCCACACTTCAAAACATACCTGACGAGCACATGCTGGGATTCAGGTCAGGTGTCTGAGGTTGTGGTTTCTCCTGAGCGTCTCTGCAGCTGTTGTTCATCTCGGGCAGCGGTTAATAACCAGCGCACAAATAACATAAACAGGCCTAACATTGTTTTTTAGATACAGATATTGAATAAAATCAAATCAAATGTACAACCCCACTTCTGGAAATGTTGGGACTTTTTTTTTTTACATTTGAATAAAATAAAAACAAAAAGACTTTAAAATCCCATGAACCAATATTTTATTCACAATAGAACAAAGAGAACATAACACATGTTCAATTTGACACTTTTATCCTCTAAACGAGCTTGTTCCAGATTAATGCCTTTGTTAGTATGATTCTGAAATGTGACGGAAGAGCGTGCTCTCTTACAGGATCAGACGCTCTGGTCGTGTCTGGCCGGTCTGGCGATGGCCAACAGGGAGCTGAGCACAGCAGAAGCGGCGTATGCAGCTATAGGAGAGGTGAATCTGCTCAGACGATATCTCGCATCACGGTCTCCTCTCCGTCTCTTTAACCCCGGTCTCCGTCTCTGGTAGATTGACAAGGTGCAGTACATCAACTTCATCAAGGAGCTGCCGTCGAGAGACTCGAGTCTCGCTCACATGCTGCTCTTCAGCGGACACGTGCAGGAGGCCGAGGCCACTCTACTGCAGGCCAACCTCAATTACCACGCCATCCAGATTCACATCAACCTCTACAACTGGGACAGGTGCGAGCCGCCCAGTTCGTTTCAGCTCTAGAATAAACGTCCGTCCACACCATGGATGATAACCATAACTCTCTCAGCGTTCACACCAGCCAATCATATCGTCTGTTTGTTCCAAGTTATCCTTGTTCTAACACCGCTTTAACCCTGAGTAAACCAGCTCCAGGTCACTGATCAGCACAATCACACCTGTTTCTCTCCTTTTCTGAGCAGAATAAAAAGTGTTTTTCTTTTTCTGTCAACGAAATGGCACGCCTGTCTCTCCACAGGGCTCTGGAGTTGGCGGTGAAGTACAAAACTCACGTGGACACGGTGCTCGCTCACAGACAGAAGTTCCTGCAGGACTTTGGAAAGCAGGAAACCAACAAGAGATTCCTGCAGTACTCTGAGGGAGTAAGACATGTTTGTGGATCTGTAACACTGTTTAAACGTCTGTGCCGGATGGAATAGGGCTTTTATTGTTTCTGATGTATTTAACAGTTTCTCAATGTTTCTGTGTCTCCTGCCCATGTTCAGGTGGAAGTGGACTGGGAGAAAATCCAGGCTAAAATCGAAATGGAGTTTGCTATGGAGCGGGAAAAAGCAGCCAGCTCATCGGTCAGGAGCAGTGTGTCAGTTCGGCGATAAAAACACACACCTGCAGTGTGATTCAGGTACACTGAGGCCCGGGTCAGGCTGATCTCCACTCCTCAACACTGCTGTACACTCTCACAGGAAGAAGTTATGGCGGGCATATGAATTCATGTCTTGAAAATCAGTCGAACTGTTATTTATATCATATCGTTTCATGAGGATTTTGTAACAAGAATGAATTTTTATAGTAAAAGCTTGATTCATGTTTACTCAATAAATGCATATTTCGAAATCAAACTTGTTTTGGTGAGTGATCCATCTCTGGACCTGGAACTAAACACCAGAGACTCTCTCGCAGTTAGTCACTGATAAACGAGGGAATCTGAATCCTTCCTGTCTGCTCTATACTGTCATAATAAATCAATCAATACATCTTTAGGAAATAAAGAAAGAAATGTGAATCCTTTGTTTTGACGCAGTTCCACACTGATCATGTGTCAGAGGAGCGGGAACACTGTCATATATTCAGAGCTAAAAGCAGTGCGATGTTACAGGAGTTTTTATACAGTCCATGCTCAAGTCTGGAGCACACAAGCATTCGCCTCATTGCAACATCTGAGGAAGGCCTTTACAGGTACTCTTATTCTTCTGCCTTCTTTTCTTCATACCCTTCATCATGAAGACTCTCTCCAGGTGTTGGAGGATTATCTCGGAGGCTAGGGAAAGCACCAGTGCTATGAAACAGTAATGTGGCTCTTCACACCTTGTGTGATCATTTGCAATGCAAAAAAGCAAGCAAGCGTGTAGTTTGTTCCCCATTGCTCCGCGATGCTAAAGTCCAATCAGATTTGAGCTAAGATCATGTGACAGTGGTTGCGCTGTTGTGAAAAGCGGTGTAAACAAACACTAAAGAAGAGTTCTCTGAGAAGATAGTGGAGGACAAGTTCTAATCTGAGATCAGATTTATTTCCACACGTTCTCCACTGAAGTTTGTGATCTAGAGAGCAGTGTGTTCGCTCTCCAGATCTTCTGAAACAATATTTGCATACATTTTGAATGTAGTTTGATGCTAATTTTAGCTTTATTTTTATTTGAAGATCTATTCTTGCATTCATTCATTTATTGTAATTTAATGCTGTACTTTGAGCAGTGGGTGATGTTTAATCCGTAAACAAGACACATATCTGAGGTAAAAAGCCATGTTGGTCAGCGCCACCTAGTGTATAGACCAGAATTAGCAGAAGCTCAATCTCCTCGCATCGTGCTCTGTCTGAAACCTCCTGTCATGATAGTGTCCCTGGGCCCTGGGTGATGTATCCTTGTACCATCCTTCTGGGCTCTGGACAAATATTAAACCTTCTCGCACCTGTATGTATGTCCCTGCGTGGCTCAGGAAGTTCTGTGCTTCATTTGAAGATATCCCGACTGCACCGTCTCCATATCGCTTCCAGCCGGCAAGAAGAGGTGGAGTTCATCAGAGACCTCCCGGCATCTGTGTCCTGTTTGTGGCTGAGCTTCTCCAAGCCTGTCATCTGATGCCCATGAAGAGACCATGAAAATGTATAATGTTCCTTGTCTGATCGATAACGTCATTAATTGATCTTCACCTCACATCTATGCCATATGTACATGTACAAGCTACATATACTGTAAAACATCACTTTGGTGTAAAGCTCCTTTGCAATGATATGTGTCGTGTTCGAATTGAAGAGACCAAAAGAAGTGTTATTCCACCAAATCTTCCTGAATTTTAACCTCCTGAACACATCAAATCTGTCCATCCATTACATTTGATTCGGTTCATCTCCATCTTGGTGTGTCCATGAGTGCCTTCTTAGAGAAATAATCATGTACAGTATGTGTAAAAGAATGTGTTTTTTGCAACTTAAACCACATAAACACATTACACCAAATACACATAATGCTCTTTTTAGCAACATCATATGACCTCTTTAAGTTCAAAGCAAACGCTTGCATCAGAGCTCTTTACTCTTGTGTGCACAAAACAGATTCTGTATTCATCAAAAAGAGTCAGAATATTCACTCTCTGGACTTTATGTAAATAAAATTTCGTTCATTTTTCACATTGTGTCTTTTCTGCTGACCTTCAAGTTAGATTCTTACACACAAAAAGTGTTTCATTTTTTACTTTTGTTTTTCTGTTGTCCAGGAATTAGTCTCATGACAATTTCTATGTTAAGGTTTGGCATAGTAGCCACGAATTTGTAGAATCTCATATATTTTCATGCGGCGACCGGCCCACGCCCCATCAACATAAGATTTAAGGTAGCAGTTTTACACTTACTTGAATTATACTTTTGTACGAAGGACATAACACTTCAAATTAAAAAATTAAAATCTGTGCTTTTTATCTTAAAGTCAAGCTAAAAACGTTTCAAGTTGTCCCAGCTAATGTGCAAAGTAGTTCTCCTTTCTGATTACGTGCACAGTAAGATCAATAACAATACATGAAAACTGTAATCAACACGGTTTGAGAAGACGTGTGTGTACTCTGTTCAAGTTTCTAACACGTTTTTGCACACCACACTGGTTATAAACACTTACTGTAAGAGCTGAACCTGAAAGTGTCCACACTGTGAGTGAATCAGCTGTTCCAGAGTAGATTACAGAGAGTTTATGGGTCTTCTAAACGTTTGCAGTGTCGCTCGTCTCTCCTCTTGCGCTCCTGTGTTTGAGTTCAGATTGTCTCCATTCACCTCCATCATGATCTCCTCATACGTGGGCAGATAATTGACCTCCTCGTACGTGGGAAGCAGCAGCACCGGGGAGCTGAAGTCCCCTGTGAGCGAGTCCTGGGACGCGTGTCCATGCAGAAGAGATGGCTCCTCGGGCGTCGGACGGCGGGGACGCGGACACACCACACGCTGAATGAAATAACCCACCACGAAGAGCAGGAGCAGGATCAGCAGTCCTGACAGCTTACGGACCATCCACTCCAGGTTGTCCAGGAAGCTGTGCAGCGGGAGCTGCCGGACAGACGTGATGCTGCTGCTGCTGTTCTGGGTGCAGCATCGCTGGTCTTCATCGCACCGGATCTCTGCACAACTCCTCACAGCCTCGCAGGAGAAACTCAGAAACCCCGACGCAACGCTCAGAGTCCTTATTCTCATGCTTCTACCATCAAGAGAGGTTCAGTGGAGTATCGTCCGAGATTTATTTTCTGATCTGATCTCTTCTCACAGCACACTGGAGTAACTATCCCGGACGATGTTCACAGATAAGAGTTCTGGCACTCACTCACTTGAACTGAAAATGACAGATCAATGTAATAAAATCACTCTCTTCCTGTCGTGAGGTAATGTCATTGTCTTTCTGTCAGTTCGGTTCGGTTTTCATCCCACCGTTGCTCATGATTCACATCCTCCGAGTGGAGCAGGCGACCTCAGAAGCCACCTGATTAAAAATGCATGGCACTGTTTCTCTGTGGGTTTCAATGGACCCATTATAGCCAGAACCAACTCTAACTAAACACCCCTCATGATGCTCTCGCATGGCAAGGCTGTGTTGTGCGCAAGGAACCCCACAAAAAGCCTTATGAAATATTTCAGATTATGCAGGTCATGTTACAGAGTAACACGATTAGTAAGGACTGAGTAATACAGATGCTATTGTTTTCTGGAGCTGCTTCTAATTACAGCTGGGTATCTGTGCTGTAGGATCCTTTCAGTGTGGCTCAAACATCTGCCTGGGTTTTTGTTTGTTTGTTTTTTAAACAATTAATAAACTCTGGCGGATAATTCTTTGTGCTTGGCATCGTGTGTTGAGGACCAGAAAGCAGGTGGAAAATTGCACATAGTATCTTCAGACAATACGATCAAAGACTAACCGTGTTGTAAACAAACACCTTATCTAGTTATTGCTTTCGCGAGTTGTTACAGTATCATGTGTAACATAGGCACTGTAATTTAGTGCAGATCAGCTGATAAAACCTCAAAAAATGTCTCAATGAAACCTTCTTAAAATAGACTAATCCCTTTCTATGTCTGCCATGTGGATATATCTATATTTCATGTATTTACATTTGTGGGACCACGTAAGGTCTTTACAGCAGAGTGGGCTTTACAGAATGGGTTTGATGTGCAAATGGAGACCAAATTGTATTATGGGCCCAGAAAAGGCAGAATGACTGTGCAGTATACATTTACCAAAGTTTGCTTGTGAGGCTCCAGTCGATATTCACTTCTCATAAACAGAGCTAATGTCCAATTGGTCAAATGTGATTACTGGAGCATTATGCCGTAAAATACACTGGAACAGAGTCAAGTTGGCCAGCCAGATTCATGGGGGATCATGTTTCTCTCTGCAATTGCTCTCATTTACTGAAATGCGATACGTGGTGTCATTAGATTGAAATACGTTTGCTGATGGGGACTGCTGATGAACGTTTCAGTGGCCACTAATAATGACCAAAACACAGTACATAAAGGTTTTTCATGCTTTCATTCTTCAAAGAGAGTGCCACTGAGTGTGATTGTCTATCAAATCAAATTTGCAGTACATCCTTGCCTACTAGTTACCGACTACGACTGTATTTTGTCTTACAGTCGTTGTTCTTCAAGTAAATGACCGTTGTCTGGTGTGACCGCAGTTATACAGAGCAGGACTGATGACTGATGGAGTGGTTATCTGTGTCTGTGTTGGTGTAAATATTTTGTACAATATTAAGGAAGTGGTTTTAAAATGTGATCATGTGATCTTGTGTCACGATGTGTTGTGCGTGTTCTAATGTAAGTAGTATTCAGTTTGTTTTTTTCTTTCGTGTACAACTCAATATTTTTCCTCAGTGATGAAATATGCTGTAAGAGGGTTAAGAGGTACTTAAAAGGGGTTGTTTGATGTCATATGATTCGGTGTAATGCATTGTGTTTATGTGGTTAAAAAAACAACAACACATTTTCCACACACTGTACATTATTGTTTCTCCTCTAAGCCCCACCTCCTGAAACAATCGATTGGTACAAAGCTCCTTGTTTTAAAAAAGCGAGATGTGCTCTGATTGGCCAGCTATATTATATTTGTGTTCAACTGTTCTGGAACAGTGTTGGAAACACAACTTAACACTGATTTTTAAGTCGTGTCCTCTTTTGGAAGTAGTTTGACTTTCACAACGACACACAGCGTCTCCAGAACATGGCGCCCGCAGCAACACTAATAATGTCTAATGATAAAGTAATGTCTGTGTGTTGCAAGTTAATCTCATTTACAGACTAATTTAAGTCTTATCCCGATATTTTTTGCCATTCATATTACATTTGTTTCTCCAGTTTTCAAAACATTCCAAATCAGCACACGTTTAAATGTACACTTGTCTTAAACGGCTCGGTAGTAGTTCCTGCTGTGTGAACACGCTAAAAAGCAGGTACTTCCACTGATAGTTTTAGGGACTATTCCAAAGCTCCTTATCTTTTTGAAGTTTCTTCAACCCCATTATTTATTGTTATTAATGTAGTATCATGTTTCAGGTCTCCCTGTGAATCAGGGACTGCAGCTGTGGTTTCAAAATGTTTTCCTATTTTTCCTCATTTTCTCAGTTTAGGAGTTGAAATGTCCAAAGCCAGGAAAGGCTACTGCTGCAACATGGCCTTGGTTCGTCCTAATGGGTGAAGCTATTGGGAAGCGTCCTTTGTTCTACCACCTGTTTAAATATCCTCATCCGTTCAGGATAACCCATGACTCATCTTCATCTGTTTCTGTGGCTGCTTCGCCACCGCCCCACAAGCTGGACGCAAAAGGAAATGATCCACTGACTTCTTGGACTCTTGAAGATGGAGCCAGAAAAACATGATGAGAGAGCAGTGGTGGAGAGGACACGGTTTTCACAGCCATGGTCACATTTATTAACCAATTATTTGTAAAAAATAAATATGCATTTTGTAACCAGATATTTTAAAATTAATAAATGTCACATAATAAACTACCAACATATACATTTAATAGTCTTAAAAATACATGTACTATTTGTTTACTTTTCTAGCAGGCAATCGGTTCTCTTCTCAAAAACAGAATAGATCATACAGCTCCTCTGGCTGGTGCTGGCAGCTGAGCTATAATAGCTGCTCTCCTGATGAGGATTCGTTTCTTTGATTGTGTTCCAAGTTGTTTTCATTTTGTTCCAGTTGTTGGTTTCTGCTCCTGCAAGGGGGTTTTGTTTTAAAGCCTTGGAGACTTAAATCTGGACCGTCTCAACAGATCCCGTGAATGAATGCAAGTGGAGCTGGTCTCAGGGCTTTTAAATGCATGGAGTGTCACGAGCCGGGTTGGACTTCAGCTGTCAGTTTCTTCTCCCTAGTCTCTCCCCCCTTAGTTTCTGATTTAATTCACTCTGTAGTAGCTATTACCTTCAGTGTTCACTTACAGTAAGTGGCGTGGGCACCTGTTTCTGTTTAACTCTGTTCCATTTTTCCCCTGTGTGTCTCTGTGTCTTTTGCCAGATTATTGTGAACGATACCTCAGTGCTCTAAGTTCTTTCTCCTAAGATCTCCGAGACACCAGCGCCTGTGTCCATGCCCAGCTCTCACTGCTCGTTCGCACTCGTACCAGAGACTATTCTGAACTCCCGCTGCCTGCAGCGAACACAGTCGAGTGCTCGTCTCCACCTGTCCAGTAAAAGGGAGAGCTCGCCAGTAGCTCAACCACTTTTCCCCCTGCTCTTAGGACACATACTTCTCTGAAGGTCTAGTTGCATTTTGAGGGCACCACCATCTCCTGCTTGGCTCTTGTGGATTCAGGAGCGGAGGAGAGCTTTATGGATGGATGCTGGTCTGGGCTTTACAAGACACTCTCAATATTCACACTCTAGATGGCCGTGTCCTGTGCAAGATACGGCAGGGCTGAGCCCCGGTGAGTCTCACAGTTTCTGGCAATCAGTTTAAGAGTCCAAAAATAAGAGCTGGTCAGAACGTACAGTGTTCTTGCTTGACCATGCTACCTCCCTCCACTGAGTTTTCTGGGCCCCTTTTAGCCGCTGGGTCCTATGCAGCTTCTTGCTGGTTCATGGGTTCACATTTACAGCTCTGTGTGATTGCAGCATAATCAAGGGAAGATTTGGGCATTGATCTGAACAAGTACAACAAATGCACATTCATTCTCTGACAATAGGAGGCGCTTTTGAAACGATTACAGCTGGAATAAATTCTAGCCTACTTTATCAGACATTATAGGAAAGATTAACGATAAATAAAAACGGCAGCAAAACCTTTCTGAAATCAGTCTTGAAAGAAACATTCATTAAAAATCTCTGTGTTTGATTTTGAAATGTGCAGCACTCACAGTTATTGACTGAAATCATATCCTCGTCCATCCTGTATATTCAGCTGGGGCAGATTCTGGGTCCTAGCACTGATATTTAAAATAACTTTTTGTAGGCTTTATATTCTAATTGCTGAACACATGGAAAGTAATAATAATAATATTAATATATATAGTATTCATCACATCCAAATGTTGATTTAGAAAGTTGTGGAGGAATTCAGGTGAGGAAAATAGATGATACATAAATGGCAATTCTCAGAACAAACATAAAACAAACACAACAGAACCATAAAAAAACTAAAGGATGTATACTTTATTAATTTCAAACACCACTCCACATAGAAAAAAACAGACATGCTTGCTAGTTTGTGACCAGATGCAGACACATATAGCTGAAGCTGACTGATATCGTCCTGGTCTGGAGCGAGATAAGGTAACGTGAAACTAAGCGGGGCTTAAATGGCTCTCAATTAGACTTAGCTGCAGTTCCAGTTTTCACCAGAGATTTACATTGTGAAAAGTACGGGGCGCTGTTGAGCTCAGCACCGTCTGCCCGCTTAGTATCATTTTATGCGCGTGCCAAAGCCATGCGCAGGATTTTAATATATCCTGCTTACTTTACAACTTAAAATAGAAAAAAATGCTGAACCCATTTACATTTTATTATTGATTCAGTTCATATACAGGCAAATGTTTTGAATAAATATTTTGGTGCCCTTATAGACGAGCCGCACCTGGTCTTGTCACATGTATCCAAAATGGCCCTATAACAGGATGTGGAGTACTGCGTCGACCAAAGCACACGCTCCCTTGGCATGCAATCCGCGGTAAAAGTCCACAATACTTGTACGACATGGGCTCGGGGGAACGGTCCGATCGCTGAAATGTAGTTTACCTTTGATCGGCCAAGAGGCCTAATGCCAGACAAGCGTGGTTGGCCTTAACTTTTGGATGATTCGATTTTACAATCTCTTATCGATCCGGTCTGAAGAACACCAAGCCTGACGTGCTCTCTCATTGGCCCATTTTGTCCCTTTTTCTAAATGACCGTCGGCCAGAGAGACAACGCTTGCAGTATTTAACCATGTATTCAGGATTCACGCTCTACCGTCTGACATTGTCTCTGCCCAGGAGGCAGTGTTCAGTTCCCTCTGTCCAGACTCTTATCAAACCATGTCAACACACCTGGAAGAAGGTAAAGAATTCTCTTCGTAAAGACAACTGTCGAGCCGCAAATCGTCCTCGTTCTAGATACGCGTGTGGTTATCCACTCAAGGTCCTGGATCCTGTTACCGTGCGTCTAAAATTACTGCCCCATTTACGACAAGTACATCCAGTTTTTCACGTCTTGTGTATTAAACCTGGTTGTTCGCACATCCATACGAATCTGAAACCTCTTATGCGTATGCGTTCTAGCTTTTGGGATGAAATCTACTGAGAGTTTGGGCGTGTTGGGACCTGGCTGAAGGGCTGAGCCGGATCTGAGGGCTTCACCAGAGCATTGTTTAACGGCAGAGGTTGAGCAATATCAAGAATGATAGAGGCTGGCTGTTTGTTGGAGGTGAGGCCATGCTGAAAGGAGGTGAAGGGTAGAGGAATGTTGGGAAGGTGCGGAGGATGATAGAAAGCTGGATGTGAGGAGAAACTGAGTGAACATGGTCAACAGATTGAGCTCATGCTGGTGTCTGACAGCTGTCTCCAGATCGCTGCTTATCTTTTCAGAAAAGATCTTGTGTTCTTTCAGTAAGGTTTTGTTTTTCCTACTCATGGCAGATGTACCTGTAAGAAGAGGAGAACATTTTTGGTACAAGTTTATATATACAAAAAAGCGGTTAATTGAGTCTAGTGGAGTTTTGAAATAAGTGGAAAAAGAAAGGTTTGCAGTAATTGTATTTATTACAGTAATTACAGTACAGTACAGTAAAACACACGGATGTTTCTCGGTACAGAATCAGTGGTGTCTGAGCAGCTAGCCCCACAGTATATGCTGAAAAATATGGTGCACCACCTTCTAGTATGAGTTATTATAATATATTCACCACTAATATGGAACATGCAAGTTTTATGTCACTGAACTGACATTAGAGAGAACGCAGTGTTATCTGGGGGTAGGTAACTTAACTGTTCTTGACTTATTGAGTGGTTTGTGCTGTTTATACTGTTAAAAACATCAAATCCATGTTAGGCTGTACTTTTGTCTTCGGTTTGAATGCCTTTCGGTCTTTACAGTGATATGCACTTATAAAGGTCACAAATTCACATCATGTTATAGAGTTTTTGTCAACTGAATTTTTACAAGTACAGTACGATTCACGCATGGCACATGTAAACAGACCTTCTTTAGTGTTTACATGACAAACAACAAGAACCTGTCACAGAAACACCGTCTGCAGCAAAATCCAACTCAACAGCTTACAATTGTACTCAACAATAAAAGAATTTTAAATATATATTATAATAAAATATAAAGCTTCCATAGTGCAAATGAATACTAACCAATTAATTTTACAAGTAGGCCTACCATATTTTCTAAAATATAGTGTAATGAAAAGGGAACATGTTATAAGTGAATAATAATAATTTTCTGATATCCATACCTTAGTGTTTCAACGCACCCAGGTAACAGCTAACCTGGCAGTGATACTAACAGCACTAACTAGCATCTTACTAACACATATCTTCTAAACTATGTTCATCTGTAGCTGAGAAGTTATAGCAAAGTTTGAAACAAAAGAGTAAAAGAGTTACAGATATTGGAGCAAAAAGGTGTTAAAATAATCCTATATGAGCACTGAGGTCCCACACCAATATACTTCCGCGCAGAACTGCCAAAACCTCTGATTTTGTGTTTATATAATGTGTAGATTAGTAAGCAATACTTTTTTCTTAATAATTTGATCTGTGTTTGTCTGGCTTCTGTTGTTATGGACCTCTGCAGTAAACAAGCTCCAGTTCCCGCCACTTCCTGCTGCTGGCAGTCGCGGAAACACCAGTGTGTGTGTGTGTGTGTGTGTGTGCGTGCGTGTGTCAGTCACCGTGTGCATGAGTGGACTGACTCGCTTTAACTGTTGTTACCGTCTCTGAGCTGCAAGCACCAGGTGTGGGAAGCACCGGCGGGATCTGCGGCAGTCGCTGCGCGGAGGATGGTGGCACACATGGCGCATCACGGAGACACGACGCCGCTGAGAGACGGGTGAGTGTCGGCGGAGATCTGCTGCACGAGCCGCTTCAACATCACCCTCCACGCGCGCCGCGCAAACAAAGAGCGTGCGCGAAACCGAAAGGAGCTCAGTAATAACACCGCTGTTACAGAGGACTAACGCTTCGCTTCAGTCAGGGTTAGCCACATAAATGAAGTTTATTTCACAGATAAACTCTCAGAAACGACAGATGCGCTGAGCTGCAGGCGTCTCTTCAGATACAGTGTTTCTCTCGGGCTTCAAGTCAAATTAGGCAGATGTAGGAATTGAAGCGAGCCTCTTGGCGACAATGTATCAGCGATAGAGGAAGAGGGCGCTTATGAATATGAATGATTTAATATGAGGTTTGTGAGATGTTTCCGATTTACGCTTGCGATGCGATATATAAGCGGTTTGACTCAACTTGCTTGTTATGAAGGATACTGCACACACAGATGACTTATAATGCTGAAATCTGTATTTCTCAGCTGAGATACAGTTCACAGTGCAATCTAGCAACAACTAATTAAAACTAAACTGTACAAAATTAAATAACAGTAACATATTTACATTACTGAATTAAATTACATTAAATTAACATAAAAATAAAATGAAAAAGTCAAAAGTACAGATAAATAAAACAAATACCCATTTTTATATTTGTTCATGTTGTCCCAAAATATTTTAGCAGGATGTAACATATACTTAGTATATTTCTTTTGGTATCTCTTTTCCAGTGTGCCAACCCTAACCCTAACCCTATCCCATAGCCTCCTGCAGTACAAGCTGCCAGTATGAAAGCACAATTGACGCGCGCTCCCCTGCTCTGCGTACGCGCCGCTTCCGCACCGTTTATACGTGCAGTTACACCGGCTTGCTCAACGCACCGCTTAATTCACGCTGCGGATGTCTAAATGCTTTGCATTGGCTTAACATGTGAATCACTCACGCTTAACGCTTCATTCGTGTCTGGTTTGAACGCAAGAATGGAAGTCTTGTTACGTCCACAAATGCATTTGTTTATTTAATATAATCGCAACATTTGCTGTAATGTAATCGCATAGGCCGACATCGCGATGGTGATATGATTAATCGTGCAGCCCTAAAATGAATGAAAATAAAATTTAGCATTTACAAAAGTAATCTGCATGCACAACAGCTTCATTAAGAACATCCGATTGTTGTTGTTTTGATGAGTGTTTACACCTGTTTAGAGTGTGTGTTTCACTGCTGAATGATCAGTAGTTCACGACAGCAGCGCCTCTACGTGAATTCAACACTCGAGGGATGGGCTTTAGGCCCTGACTGCACACACCATCATCAGAACACAAGTCCAGTAACGTTCTGATAATATCATACATCCCTCGACTGAAGTGATTTGAGCACTCTTGATGTTTTAATTGCATAAATACACACCATTACACAGTGTTTCTTGTCGATTCAACTACACTGTTCACCTGACAGATATTCAACAAATAAATGGACTAAATAACTACATCATTTCTTTTCGTTGCACATCACTGAGAAGGGCTTGGATCGCGCTCTTCCCGTATGCACTTCAGTGTAACTCGCTCTACATGCAGTTTATATCTGAGAGATGAGGGAGATTGTGGCACAAACACCTAATTTGCGGCTTTTAACAGTTCGTAAATAAAGCTGTGGATGATAACAGGGACTCACCTGCTCATTCTGCCTTAAAGACTAGTGGTGAACAGATTTGGATTGCAGTCCTAGCAGGAGAGACTTTGACTTGATTGATAAATAAATCCTTGATTTCAATCCTAACCAACCTCACTGCATCCGTTTACAAAGACGTCCTTCCTTTTGCTGAGCAGCTTTTTAAAGTTTTCCAGCAGGATTTGGCACCTGCTGGACCTGCAAACTCACCAGACCTGAACCCCAGAGAATCTACTGTCAAGAGGAAAAAGAGAAACAAAAAACCAAAAACTGCAGATGAGCTGAAGGGCACTGTCAAAGAAACCTGGGCTTCATACCAACTCAGCAGTGCCACAAA